>VXBT01005995.1:80109-196036 GCA_013400235.1 Oriolus oriolus
CGCGGCGGTCCAGGAGCGGCGGCCCCGGAGCGTCCTCGCTGCCGGGCGAGGATGAGAGACCCAGGTAAGGCTCCAGGAGAGCACACGGATGGTGGCCGTGTGTGGCTCTTCTGCTCCCGCCATTTTCTGCGACTAAAGCTTTTTTCCCCTCTCTATAAGGACAAGTATCTAGGGGGACTCAGACAGGTGCCAGGTGTGAACAAAACATAACTTTTTTTACCCTAAGTTACAGCGTAAAAGCGTTTGGCTTCGGATAATAAGTGATCCCATTCTGCATGTTTAACTTCTGTGTGATCTTAACTGGGAGGAGCAACAGCTTTAAAACATGAGTCCGTATTTCTTCTTTTCCTGCGCTGTAAATACCTTTATGTTTGTGTGAACATGGGAGTGCATAATTAGCTGGCTGATTTTCTGGGAGCAGAGTTATAAACCATAAACCCTCTGTCTCAGCTGTGTGCTGGGTTTGCCACCCTGTGTGTCAGAGGTGGATGGAGGTAACCTGGAGAGGAAGTGCTGGTGATGCTGAGTTATAATTAAGTGGGCTCGATACAAATATATCAGACATGTGAGATCTTGGGAGTGGGAGCTCCAGCCAAAAGAACAATGAGATCACATACAGGATGTACAGGTGAGATGAATTACATGACTGAGCTGACCATTGAAACTTTAAAAATGAGAAATAATTTGACTTACTAGGAAGGATAAATCAGTGAAGGATCTAGAGAGTTACAGGGAAACTTTGTTGTCTTAAAACATAAACCAGGCAAAACCTCATGTGATAGTAAATCTGTTCTTTCCTTTGATCTGAAAGTTTCTTTGTAGCTTTTAGTCACCTCCATCTCCACAACTAATACAAGGGAAACAATATCAAGCTTGTTTCATAGAAAATGTTCAGAGTATTTCTACAGCAGTTATGTAGTAGAAATAAATACAGCATCTTGAACTCTTTAATTTAAAATGTCTCATTTGTAAAGTAATTATTTAACAAATAATTATTGGCACTTTTGTTAAAGTACCAGTTGCAGCAAATAGGGTGTGAGCAATCTTTCAAAAAGGCTTTGTACCAAATTTTACCGAGTACAAAGAAATTATACCATTGTATTTTGATCTGCATTATAATTTCATTGCCAGCTGGAAATATGGCAGAGGTCAGCTGCAAGAATAGACCTGTTTTCAGTTATCAGTCCTTTTAATTCACATCAGTACATTTATTGTAGTGCCAAATACAGGTTAGTTGTGAATGCTGTTTTGATGTGAACCTACCTGACAGTGCAGAAGAGCTAGAGACAAATGAAAAATATGAGATAATACTTAATCACAATAACCATGAGCATTTAGACCACACATCTGAATACACTTTATTTTAGGGAAACAGTTTCTCTAGATAATAAACTCTCTTGGATGAGACTACATAGGTGTTTTCTGTGTGTGGCAGGGCCTGTGCAGAATGTTCTGTCACCACAGTTAACAGTAATAAAGTTCTCTGGTAAAAAAAAACATTTTAAATTTTTTTTCAATGAACACTTCCTCTTTAATCTCAGTCATTACATAACAGCTGTTGCTACAACCTTAACATGCTTCTGCGTCTTTTCATATATGAGATTCTTTTACTAGAAAACAAAGCAAACCTCACCAGTCTGCCCTTGTGCATGTTAGTACAGGCCAGCCCCAGCAGCCTGTAACGCATTTGGTTTATTTCCATCTTAGGAGAAACAGTACAAATGATGAAAAATCCTGGAACCCTCTCTTAAGTGCTGCTGTGACAGATTGTACACAGTCTGCCCAAACAGGTAAAGGTCTTCCTACCAAGTCCACAACAAAGAAGGGTGAAATGGGCAGTGCATTTGACTCTTACCTTTTGTCAGTGGGATGGGAGTAAGGAATGTGCCCGTGCTACATCCAGGATTAGTTCTGGATCTCAGTTTCAGAGGTCCAGCCTTTGAGCTGGCTGGTGCTTCTGAAGAATGCTGCAAACACTACCTGTTTTGTGAAATACTTGTTACTTGCTTTGGGAGGCTGAGTCAAGGCCAAAACAGATTTGCAGTATAGGATTCTCTTCTTCCTCTTCCTCTTCTTCCCTGTGGCTTAGCTACTTTCCTGTTGTTAAGGAAGTTGGAAGGCAGCTGTGTTCCAAAACATGCTCTTGGGAAATCAGAATAATCTTTTCTTTTCCAAAGATATCTCTGTTTTGTTTGGTTTTGTTTTATATCTTTGGCCTTGTTCTTATGTTTGAAGGCTTTTTAGCAGTTACAATAAAAAGAAAGATGTACCACAGTGGACTCCTTCATTGTAGATTACCTTGGCATCATGTAAGTAACATTGCAAACACCTCTTGCTTTGTTTTGTATCTAGCTTGGTGTTTTATTGGTGCAGGCCTTTTGGAGTGTCTGAGCTTGTTTGTTTGGGGTTTTTTTCACAATTCCTTTTGGAAGTGTGTGGGCTGGTTTACATTGGGACTGTATCCAGCCTGTATGAATCAGTATAAACTAAAACTTCACACTTAGAGAAGAAGCCACCACCTGTCTTTTTGTTTTTCTGTTAAAGGAGGGTCTTTCCCAACTCAGAATAAGTATGGGAGGTGTGATGGGTACAGTGCTCTTTGCCAGCTCTGGACCTAGAGAAGTCACACTCACCATTTACCACTCAGGATATTATTAAGTAAGTTCTCCACCTTACAGCAGCAGTGACAGGAGTTCAAAAGCGTTATTCACTTCCTTCATTGCTATCACAAGGGCAGCTGTTGCACAGATGGGACACAAGTGTTCTTATTTTTATCAGTACATTGTCTAATCCTGGTCAATATTAGATTATGTGTTACCTCAGCCCAGTTACTGCAGGGACTAAGGAATAGTTTTAATCTTCCATGCAGAGTATTTGATTGACTGTATAAATTTTACTGTCCTTTCTTCTCAAGTGCAGAGTTTTAATCAATACTAAACGCCTCAGATAAGTTGCTTTTCCGCTCCAGTGTGGTAAATTCTCTATTTCCAGCCAAAATATACACATTACTGTTGCTCTTAGAAACCTCCCTTTCCGCCCCTTTTGTCATTGTGTAATTCTATAGCAGAGTGAACAATGAGAGCTACTATGTGCTGTCTAAAGGTTCAGCCATGTCCACAGGCCTTCCCCTTGTGCATTCTTCTCTTTCTTATGTGAACTCATTGCATGTTGTACAGCTGTCACTGGGACACTGTGCCTGGAGAGGCTGGCATGCACATCTTGGCACTCTTGCTTGCTCACGTGCTCCCTCTGACTCTTTTATTAACACCCCCAACCCAGTTATTCACGTAGTCTGTGACTCGGGATAAATTTCACCTCCCTATGGGTGGGATACTCTGGGAAGCATTGATGCCATGATGATTTTTTGCTTTTCTTTTATATCCCCTTTTATATACTCTTTTATATAGCTTTATATATTCCTTGTGCCTTTAGCTTACATTGTTATAATTCTTTAAGTTCGATAACTCCCCTTAGACCTAGTATTTCGTTAAGTTTAGAGACTAAACATTCTAAAAGCCCAAAGAAACCAAGGTCCTCTCCAGAACACATTCTGTAAACAAAGATAGGCCCATCCAGGGGGAGGGTCCCTTGGGTGGGGGGTCTCACCCGAGTCCCTCATTGGGGAACCTTTGATAGATATGCTAATTTTTGGAAGGCATATAATTGCATACTCATCACATCGTCAGTGGCCATTTTCTTCGGTGGGGACATCGGGGTGCATTTCGAGGATAAGGATCCTTAAATAAATACCAAGGTAAAAACCCTTTTTCCCTCCTAACTGTGTGCAGCTCTCTTAATTTTAAAACCAGGAAAAGGCATCAGCATAAGCAATCATCTGGAGGCTGAGAGTGACAGATCACAGCCCTAGTAGCAGACTTGCTCATTTCTCTCTAGGATCCACATTCTGCTTTTCAGAATTTGGGTACACTGTGTTTATTTCCAGACTGAATTTTGGGGAAATCTGTTACAGCCCTACCCGCGTGATCACTTTTTTCCTTCCTCCAGGGATGGCTTCAGTGGTTAAAAAAACAGGCAAAAATGAGTCCTTCCCTGTGGAACTCTATACCTGAATTAAACATCTGTGAAGACAGTATCAGAATATTCACCACAGAGACAGTGGAGAGGTTCTGAGAGGTGTTGCAGGCTAGGATGTGAAGGCAATAGGATTTTTCTATGGTGTTTTAAGTATCCTGGGGGAATTATGGTAACAGTCTAGATGATGAAAGTACACAGCAGGTCCTTAACACTAACGAAAGGTGCTGGAGAGAAACTTCAGGAAGAATCAGTGAAGCAAGCAGAGTGAGACCTTCTGTCTTGCTGGTGAATGTTGCCAAAAAGATGGTGCTAGCATTCACACTCCAGGAGAGATAGAGTTCAGGCAAAGAGAGAGATCATGGATACATTCCTGGTGAGTGACATGGACAGAAGGCACAAGTAGGCAGTTCTGTGTGTGACTTACTCCAAACACAATGCAGGTGGTAAGTAGCAGCATAGAAGTATGAGAGTATGTGGAGGAGATGGTGATAACAAGGAAGTCTGCTTAAACTGTGACCCGCTGATTTTCTAGCGGACTCAGAAACGATGGTCACGAGGACTGACAAAATAGGTGTTTCCTTGAAGTATCTCAGCTGAGACAGTCCCATTCTGGAAAAGCCTTTCAGAAGGAGAAAGATGCTGTCATTCTCTGGCAGTGACGACAGTGTTCCCCCCTTGATCTTTGCTCTGGGGACGTGTTCCACTGATTCAGGACAGTTCAGACTTGATCAAGAACCAAGGTTTATGCTCATATAGTCTCCAGAGCTTGTTTCCAAAGCAGACTTTGCTTGGCTTCCTCTATGGTTTGATAGTCAGTTTTGCTTTTGGTTTTGCCCTTCGTTAGTGTTTTTTCTTCATTAGAGCTCCCATAAAAAACAGGTTTGTAAAGAATCTGGGAGAAATTTTGTCCATTTTCTCTATGATTGAAAGAATGTTTTGGATGAGGTAAAACTGACTTCAGATGAGTTCTGAAAAGCTACAGTGTGACCCCCGTGTGCTATAGTCATAAGTCATTTTGTGTTCTGACCATTACAGAGTAAAGAAAGAGGCTGATATCTAATGCTTTTCCAGTTGGCTTTTCTCTCTGAAATTAGTTGTGCATTAGCCAGACCTGTGAAGACAAACCTCTTTCTTGCTCAGCTGGATTACGGCCAGCATGAAAGCAGCAAAGTCACAATCACTCATTTGGAAGTGAACTCCCTCATTTTTTAAAAACTATTTTTAGACGATTGTTGAAGTTTCCTCCTCTGGCACAGAATGTTTTTCTGTATTTCGCTGAGTTATATAACATCTCACTTAGGTTTTGGAAAGTTCATTTTGACATGCTTGATTGTCACATATAATCAGTTTTTAAATTTAGGTGGGTTTAAAAAAAAACCAACTAGACTTCATTACTTCCTGCTTCTACTTACTCCTTTGTCCCTTTTGTTATTGTTGCTGTAATCACGTACCAACATGAAATCAGTCTTTTGAGTGTGTTTCAAAGAAGGGAGAGGGTCAGAGTGCTTTAAGTGCACTCTGGTGGGTTCTCTCACCTGGGTATGTTCTGTGCTACTCAGTGCTGTAGGGCACTGCTGTGGGTTGAACCCCTCTGGCAGCCAAGCCCCCATCTGGTTGCTGACCACCTTCCCCACAGCAGGAAGGGGAGAGGATAGAATGGCAGGCATTCAGAGGGTGTCTTGTGTGATGAGCCAGAATAATGCCAGCCTAAAGCAAGATTCTGAGAACGCAAATCAAAACTGTACTAGACTATCCGATTAACGGATTTACAGGCTTTCCTGTGGTGTTGCTCATTTATGACAAGTGTGACTCTTCTAAAGAATTCAGGCACAATTATTTTATTCTTACCAGAGATATGTTTGAAGAGAAGCTCTTAATTTATGTATAAGAAGTAGTAATACAGTAACAAAGATCTGTTGATGTAAATCAAGTTGTGCTGAGAAGTTTTCTTTGTTCTAAATTTCAGTTGTATTTTTTAAGGATTTTAGGGAAAGAATAATTCCATACTTTGCTTTGTGTTGGGCTTTTTTTTTTCCTTTCTTCTGTTTTCAGATATACTTTTATGTTCCAAAGACAAGAGATGAAGAAGACTATATGCAAGAACAGGTTTAAAGTTTTCATAGAACACTAGCGGTGCAGAGATTATTTGCTTGACTGTTGCTGTTAGAGCAGGATTTCTCTCTGTTTTGGTCCTAGCACTAATGGCTTGGTGTACCTTATTTGTATCTTTGTTTACTACTACTGTGTAGTGTTCCAGAACGTTTTGCAACTCTTCAACATGTCTTAGATTGTGGAAACTCTAAAATGTCTCTTGGGAGATTGTTGAACTGAACACAGTCATATACTCAGGAAAAAAAATCATACTTTCCTTTCTTACTCCACTGTATTTAAGTTCTTGTTACCCAAACTGCATTTCCACACTGGGTCCATACCCTGGAATTAGCTGCTCATTCTCCCTGCCACTTACCCAGATTATTCATCTCAACTTCACATGCCTCACAATTGTACAAATCTGTAGTGATGAAAATAGCGCTTGGGAGTAGGTAGATGGTCACGCAAAGTAGTCTGGTCCGTGGTTTTGTGCTGCTCGTTGTACTTTTCTGGATTTCCCTCAGTATCTCATTCTGTGCTTGATACTGCATTTCTCAGGACTGAGTGAATTATTCCAGGTGGCTTCTTACCTGAGCTGCAGACAAGACCTGTCATCTTACTGACTCCCAAACATGGCTCCTTCTATAAATGCACAGTTCTTTCTCCTGCTGCTTCTCTTACCCTCTGTGCCTCCCTCAGGGCCCTGCTGCAGCTTAGCTCACTTTTAGTGTAGTATCATCCCATTTTATATTATCTGGCCTTCTACCAAATTCATTTTAATTTCCAGACCTTCATACTGTTTCTCACTCTTCACTTATATTTCCAGCACCATCCTGTTTACTCACAGATTTCATTACTTCAATTTAGTTCCCTTTTATAGGTATTGAAGTAAGGTGGCCCTCACCAGTTAATGCCTCTGCCCAGCTTAGTACCATTTTTGCTTACTGCATTGTGTCATTGTGTATGTCTGACTGTAAGTTAATTAAATTTGAAATTAAGTATTCCTGAGACACTTGAAGCTTTTACTTAAATGGAATATATTCTGTAGTTACCACATCTATCCTCCCATCCATGGAGGTTTTCAAGACCCAGCTGTTGAAAAAGTCCTAAGTAACCTTGACTCTGCTGTGAGCATGAGACTGGGCTAAAGATCTGCCATCCAGCCAGACTCATTTCATGGTTCTGGAGCATTCATGAGCCTTACACCACTCCTGGTCTTTCAGATTCACCACTCCTGATCGGTCGTGTCTCAGGCTTTGCTTCTCTGTTTAAGTAACGTTAGGTACATTGGGTTAGTACAAGTTTCATAGGTTTTTTAAAATACAGGTTGCATTTCCAAACATACCTCTTATGTGCACTGACAGATATATCTTTATCAATTGATAGGTTTTTTGTAAAGAACTAATTTGGTCACCTATGAAAATGAGGGTAAGAATTCTGTTTGTCAGCTGGTCTGGTATTTCCATGATGTCTGACAGCAGAGCACATTACTGTGATTAATTTATAAAAGAAAACAGGGTCTTCTGAAATGACTGCAGGGCATGGCTTCCATGAAATGTGAACAAGTTGGAACTAAAATAAGCTGTATCTAATATTTCAATTCCCATCTGAGGTCCTGCTTTCTGAACTATAAATAATGTACAACTCCCTTTTACATACACTTCTGGACACTAGTGCTCAGTGTAGCTTGTAGATGTCTGTTTCTTTTTAGTTTACTTTCTCCTCTGCCTTAGCTGCTGCATTAAAATATTTTAAGGTGTGGAATGATGATCTGTAAAGCCTTTTTTGTTGGTTTCTGGTGGGAGGGGAGCTGCATAAGCTCTTCTTGTTCCTCTGTTCAGTGAGGACAGATTGAAATATCGTGACTTTAATACCTACTACACATTTTCAAAAACAGTGTTACTAAATTTTAATGTCTACAACGGATAAAAAAATTGTTTCCATATTCATTGCAGTACAACAATAAAAGCTTTTCTTTCATTCTCTCTGTGGTTTTACTTGAGAGAGATAAAATCACTAGTGCATTTGTGGTTTTATGTGAATGAAATGTCTCTTCTCAATTACTGTTTCAAAACAAGCTCTCTAATTCCTGTTGTCCTAATCTAAAAAATGAATTATTTGTCACTAGAAACCTGGCTATGTCATCCCACTTGTGATTGAAAAAAAAAAAGTGATTTCAGAGTTTGATTAGTTTCTGAAACTACCGTTTTTTAATATCACTACTATAGTGTGTAATTCATGGACATAGAATAGGATGGTAAGCAGAGTTAACATTATGGTGTGCCCACCAAAATATGTTCATAAAATTCACTGGGGTCAGGTTGGTTGGATGATGGGACCACTGGTCTGGCAAATGAAACACCTAGCTTCCAGTGCCAGGTCTTCCATTCTCCGATGGGGGGGCGGGGGGAAAACAGTCTTATTTATTGTTGTCTGTGGAAAGAAATATCATTGCCCACTTCTGTAAAGTGCTTATGTGGTACCTTACTTTTCACTCCAAGATTTTTTAAGTATTAGAAGTTTTACGTTCTCACTCTGCTTAGGAGATTCCAAGGATCCTTAACCAGTAGCATATGGTGTTTTCAGGCTTTAATTCAGAAGAGTTGATAGTAATGAGCCTCCCAAATCTTTCTTTCAATGTGCTACAGGAATTTCCTGGATATTCTGCTATTGTTGGTGTTATTTGGACTCTAAGAGTATGAAATTGTTTGGGTTTTGTTGTTGTTTTGGAGGGGGGAGGGGTTCTTTGGTTTGTTGCGGTTTCTTTCAGCCTAATTCTGTAAGTAACCTAATTCTGTTAAGCTACAATGTTATTTTGTTTTTGTTGGCTGGGAGACTTCAGTAAAAGGTGATTGAGGACTTTTTTTTAAAATCTCTGCCCGTGTAATCATTTTTTTAATTGTTTGAAAGGGCATAGTGTAATTCTGTTACGCTAGGCATGGAAGAGTTTCATCTTCCCATTATCTGTGGGGAGTGTGGAGGAGGAAGATGTAATAGTTTCAAAGTGGATGATTCAGACTGGTGGGAGAAACAGCTCTGTCCCATATGTAAGGATTAGAAACCCAAGCTCTGATAAAATTAAGCTACAATGTGTAAGGCCTGTTGGGATTTCCAAAGGCTGGGATGTTCCCATCTGCCTTCATTCTGCCCATGGCTGAGAACTGGGTTGAGCAGACAGAATGGTTGATTCTCAGAGTTTCCATAATTTTTGTTGGCGGTTCAAACTTGTCCATTGATAGTCACATAGCTGAATATGTGAAACAAACCCTGATTTTCCCTTGGCTGATCGTGCTGTATTTGTATCTCATGCAGCATATAGTTCTGGGATATGGAATAGCACTGGAACTGTTGCGTCGGTAACACTGTAAAAATGTGCGTGAGTTGTGCAGAGAGATGTTTATGTTTAAGTGTAATGGTCTTGCCTAGAGACATCTGGTTGATGCTGTCCTTGAATTATTTTCCAGATCTCTGTCTTGTTTTCTGGTTTTGTAATGTAATGGAACATTTGCTATTAATTAGAAAAGCCCTTAATGTCCTTACTTAAGAAAAGCAGCTAACTCAAATCTCAGGAAACTCAAGTATATTAGTTCAAAGCAGGGTTGTCTAATTCACAGCACCATTTACTGACCAAGTCCACACAGTCTGCCATCACAATGTTTGGGAGAATTTGGGGGTGACTACAAGGGAGGCACATGTAAGCCCTACAGCTGCACCTGTCCCAAGATACACAAATCTGATGTTGTATGAAAAGGAAGGGAAGGCAGAACTGATGATTCCAGAGTGTGGCTGGTGTGTAGCACTGAATTATACAACCAGCTCTGTGCTTCCGGTAGAAGTACTTGCAAGGAGGGCTGTCAAATCGGTGATACAAACCTTCTCTCACCACCAGAGACGTTGGACCACTGTGGCTCAAAAATTTGGCTGGTCACAAGACTTGAGCATCTCTGTTCTATTTTCCAACAGCAGCCTGAACTGGGATTTATTCTCATCTGAATATGGAAAAGGGGGAAGGATTAGAAAGATAAGGCTGCCCTGTGGTATCCCGCATGCTGCAGTCTTGCAGACTTACTCTGAATCTCATGCTTTTGCTGGGCAGTGGAACTGACCTCAGCAAAATATCTTTACCAGGTTAATACAAATCCAGTTTTGACCCACAGCACCTGAGGAGATTGTGTAATGTTATGCTGGTGCGGTGGGGATTCTTCAGTCTCGTTATACATTTATAAATGGAACTTGAATGGAGGTTTTTGAATGTGCACAAACTGTGCGTGATCAGAGCTCAGAGAAGCAGATTATAAATTTCTCTGGTTCTCTGTTGAGACTGGGCAAATGGGAAATCTTGGTAACAGGATTAAAGAGCAGTACAAATTGCATTTACAGAAATACTCTACTGGAGTTATTTGAGAAGATAAATGTGAGAATCTCATATAGCTGGTGCACACAATCTCAGGAAACATTTCTTCCCTTCCTGCCTCTCACCTCCTTTCCTTCAAGAAATACCTACACTTAAATTTGACTGGATGTGGATATATGGTATGTTAGGAACATGAAAAATTACACTAAAATTTACATATCCTAGGCAGGTAAACCACACTATACATGCAATTATGTGTTTGTTATTACGGTTTCATTGAATTTGAAGGGAACAGTAAGGCTGAGTCTTGTTTTGTCTCCACTGTGGTAGTTTCATGGAGTATGTTTTTAATAAACTTTCTGTCTCAGACCAGGACTTAGCTCTTTCAGAGAGTCCTGGGAGAGATTGACACCTTTTTACTCTAAAAATATACAGTGTGTACAAACATACTGGTGTGTTTTTATTCAGATTGGCACAGGCTTTCAGATACACTTTCTGGTTCTGGAATCTTAAAACAAGACAAGAAAATAAATCACTTTCCCTCCTTTATGGGTCAAATCCAGTTTTATTTTTTCCTCTTATAGTGGACATTTGGATTCCTGCACAGTCAAATTGGCAGGAAGATATCCCATTGTGTGACTCAAGAAAGAGCAAATTCATGGTGGCATCTGTAGTTCTTGTATCCTTCCAGTTGCTGAGACTGCAAGGGTATTTTGCTGAGTGCTTTGAGATATGCTCAGTGGGTGGCATTGAACTGTGATAACTTCAGGTCACGAGGTAGGAAGGGATTCTTCCTTCAGAAGAAAACTGCTTGCTTGCTTTTAGTTTGTTCCCCAGCCCTAACCCCCTCGGAAATTTCAACATCTGTGTGGCTAGAAGAGCCCCAAACTCAATCCTAGGTTCACTTAGGGAGTAGACGTTTAATAGACAGTTAAGCATGTGTTACAGAATCATCTGTGCTGTGCCAAGGGTTTGTTCTGTGAGTTCCAGGTTCTGCAGTCAGATTTCCTCCAGCGTGGAAGTAGTAGGGCCTCTGGTGGGATTAGAGGAAGAGTAAACAAAATAGTGATGGGGAAGGTCTGTTGCGAGGTCAGGAAGCCTTATACCAAGCACAGAACACCCTTCTGTGGCTGTTCCCAGGAGTTTGGGGAGAGCAGGAAGAGGAGTGTGTTTGTCTGATCAGGGTCAGGTTTGCAGGCACTGGGAGGTTGCTACGTCTGCCCAAGTGGCCACTTCCAGCTTTGCTGCCTGTACTTCCCTGAGAGCTTGTGCAGCTTGTTTCAAGCTTGGCTATTCTGTAATAATAGTTTTGTGTAAAATGTAGTCTAGGTCTATCTAATGACAAATTTAACTTCTCATGCTTGGGTGAGATGACTCAAGCAGGTAGCTGTCTGTGAAAGGAAGCCATCAATACCTTCTTGTGTACGTTCCTCAAACAGACAAAATACTTTGTTACTTGAAAATGGACTGAGACAGCTGGGGACTGCGGTTGGGACAAGGAGGAACACGCACCTTCCCACGGCAGTGTAAAAATATCCTTGTGAAAACAACCAATATTAATTTTCTACAGTTAGCACTTCTTTTAAATAGCTGGTGTATCTCAATGGGGTTTTAAAAGTTTGTTTTTCAATAAATATTTCCAAATACTCTGGCACATGGAGCAGTTAGGTGCATTTCAGCAAAGAAGCGTCATAAAGAATTCCATTCTTTTGAGCAGGTTAAAAAACCCCACAACAAATCAAACACAAAACCATGAAGAAATAACAGGTTGCTTTGTAAAGTGGCTGCTTTCTTTCCAGAAATAACATCTTTTAAAACTTGACCCTTGTTGTTACAAATCTGATCCCCGCCACAAAATCTTTTTAAAAATATCTGTTTATTGACCTTAATTTCTAGAAAGAGTCTTTGAGCATTTGTGTTCTGGGGCTTAGGCACCTGTGGCAGCTGAGTATGCTGCTGCATACTCAGCATTGCAGCTGAAAGAGGCAGGAATGGTGACTGCAAATAGAGACGGTACTAATTGCTCCCTACACTTAGTTAAATAGCTGCATCGATGCATAACAGCAGGACGGAGAGGGTTAATGAGGGGCTAATTCCATCCTGAGAGGGACCACAGGACTGAATGGAAACAGCTGCTGCACTGCAGGCTCTAGGCTGCACAGAGAGTTGCTGGCAGCTTCGGTGAAGGGAGGGAACAGGAGAAGAATGGTATGTGGGGAAAGGATAAACAATCCAGAAAAAAAAGAACATATAAAAGTATCTTATGTAAGGACCCCGGAGAGAGGAGAAATCACAACAGGCAGGAGTGAAGGAAGGGAGAGTTCAGACTGGAACTGCAGACTGGAGGAGCGGGTGCAGCCACCTGCGTGCCCTTGACCTCCCTCTGTGAACATCAAAGCTTGCAACTAAGTCAACATGGCACAGTGTAGGTGTAGCTTGGCTTTTGAAACAGCATAGCTGTGTAAATGCTTAACTGAGCTAGTGGGCTCTGTTGGAAGGTGTGGAGATGTTGCTTGGGGTGGATACTGGATTTATATGGTAGTGGTTCACCATAACTGCGCATTTCTGATGGTGTTTGTCAAATTATGAATATGTAAGTGGAAGTTTGGTTCACTGAAGTCAGCCACTCAAGAGGCAAGTTATCCACACCTCTGTAGAATGTGAATAATTTGGGTAATTGCCATCTCTGGTACATGCCATGATGTCATCACTTGAAAGCTGCCTTCTTTCTTACACCACTGTCATGTGCACAGATGTGTCTTGTGTTCCTGTTTGCATGGCAGCAGCTGTTACCAGCATTCATACAGATAAATCTCCAGAAGTGCTTTAGCTAGCACAGCCTGCCTACTTCACGGAGAGGGAACTGCTAATGCCCTCCCCACTGCTTTCTCCTGAAGACCTGCGTTTTTCCCTGCAATTGATACAGTTATCCAAGGTGGGGGTGGTGGGGAGGACAGCCAACTTTGAAATTCTCAGTGCAGAGAACCATGGAATATACCCAGGAGAAATACTTGAGAACACAAGGATTGCTTATGTGCAGGCTAGATTGTTAATGTAGTGGAGGCAGTGATGTAATATATGCATAGATTGAGGTTGCTGACAGCAAAAAATCAGCTTGGCCAGCTGTGCAGCCAGGCACTGTCCCACAGGGCTGCGATGTGTCAAGTGCCAGAACTGTAAAACCAAAGCGGTCCCAAGAAAGGCAGCAGGGAGGATCAAAAGTGGAAGAGCTTCTCCTGTTAAATAGATTAGGGCATGTCAGCCTCAGATGATAAGGGAGAAAAAGGGGTATATGTTTTGAGAGAGCATTATAAATTCACGAGTGATTCAAAGAAGATCAAAAGGGACAAAAGTTATCCTTGAGGTACGGAACATGCAAAGCAATACCAGGGAAGCTGTACAAATGTGTACACAGTTCCTATGCCTTTTCTTCAACTTCTCTGATTTGCCACTCTCAGAGGCAGGATGGTGGACTGTCAGCCTGTGGTCTGGTCTGATACAGCACTTCTTTAGTATGTTCTTTGAACCAAGAATCTTGTTTTAAGAAGGGAAAATTGTGATATTTTTTTTCACTGATGTTTCTTCAGTTACATTAGAGTGATTGCTGTTTCATTCTTAAAATTACATTAATGATGTTTGTTGATATATCAAGATTTTAGACCCCACAGAAGCAATTGTTGAGTATGTAAATGAAATTAAATAAAAAAACCCCAATGCACCAATGTTGCTCTTCACCTGAACTGTGAAATATTCTGTTACACAGATGGTGAAGCCGTGAAAAATGAAAAAAAGTAACTTCTACTTTCATTCTACCAGATTATGTAATATGCCACATGCTGTATGAAGGTTCAAACTAGAATGCTGGATGAATGAGGTACAATTTTTATGAAGAATTAACACAGAATAGCTTTATAACTTTGGAATCAGCAAATTTTTTGGCCTATATGATGTTCAGGGTTGAAAAATAAGCCATGTGTTGACTGGAATAATGCAGTGTTGATCCTTTTCTGTCAGGACAATTAACATGAGTAAAATATTTGCCCTACTTTAAACAGATAAGGAGGTACTGTATTGTGTTCCTCTTAAGATTAATGTTTCTATATCGGCAGCAGAGAGCACAAGATTTATTTGTTGAGCCTTATGTAGATTTACAGCTGTGCCGGTTACTGCTTGAAAGCTCTTTATATGTCATGCTCACAGTGAGTCTTTTTGTGTGGGTGAATGTTAGTGAAAGTGGTCATAAGAAGGGTGCAGACATTTTAAAGTGTTAAGTGGAATGTATGACACATACAATGCCTTTAAATTATAAATTTTTTCTTGTCATGACCTCTGATTTCCTTTCGTCATATGTGCATATGTGGGCATACATTTGTGTGATGTAAACATAAAAAATGTATTTTATCAAAATGCTGTAGAAGCAACTTTCTGTGCTATCCTGACTTCCTTAGAGAATTAGTAATGTTTTTTCTGTTATTATTTGATGATTTAAAGCAAAGAAAATTACACTCAAGGAGAGAATGACAGTCTCAGGGGATGTGCACTTTCCATGGAACCATGCTCTGGACTCATAAATATCTATGCGACTCCTGTTTATTTAATAGGATTGCATGGGTGAAATACAGGGTTGAATTTGGCATTCAGAGTGGAGTACAAGATAAGGCATGAATCTGCCTTGGGCTTGGTAGAGACACACACGGAATGGGGGAAATACTATGTAAATCTCAAAATGTTAGAGCAGTTGCTATTTTTCTGTTTAACTGAAGCTTTCAAGTTTGATAATTACAAGCACGTATACTTTCAGTAAGTGCAGTTAAATTTTGACTGTGTGTATATACAAGTGAAGATTAATTGTCTAGTAGACACATTTGAATCTTCACTTTTCTTCTTCTTCAGAAAAATTGCAGGGAAAAATTCATACAAAATGACTAGTCTTAAACCAAAATATGAAGTAGTGTGGTTAGAAAATGGTTTTTCATTTGCAGTTTTTGACATTTAAGAAAATTGTTGTACACTTCTTCAAGTTGAAAAGTTGAAAAAGAAAATAAAGATATCCTCACTTGAAGAAAAACTGAAGTTCATCTGTCAAGCCTCTGTATCTGAACTTCTAGTAAAAAAGAAAGAAAATGAGGTCATTGTGGGAGGACAGGTTAAGAGAAAAACATTTAATCTTGTACCAGGGTTTTCCAGACACGTTTTTCTTCCCATGAGTTTTGCAGACAGAGTTTTGAACTGGGCTGAGATTCTAACCATTGCATTCATGAACACTTGGAGTAGCTTCAGGTTCATAATTACTGTCTGTGCCTCTGAATTACTTTTGATCCCGTCTTAACAAACTGCTGTCACCAGTTGACTCAAATGCTCTAGTCTGGTTTTGTCATGCACACTTGATTCTCTGCAAATTTTACAGCTACTTGCTTTTGTATTGGGTGAAGCCTGCTAAATAAATTGCTGAAAAAGTATGAAGCCACTTGAACAAAATGCTGTGCCCAATGCTACAGACAGAAATATCACGTTAGGTTATTAGTCCAGTGCATGACAAAAAAATATACTTCTCCTGAATGGAGTAATATATCCAGGTGTTACTGAAATACTAAACACTTACCTATATAAATACTTATTCAGTAAGCACGTTGAGGTCTTCCAGCTGTGCAGATTCATCTGTGTTAGTGCAATTGATTATAAACATTTATCAGTACTTATTTTCTTCTTCACAGTTTGTGCACTGGGAGTTCTATTGCATAAAGTGTAAACCATATGACTGGAAAAGAACAATATATTCATGCAATTGAGTTTTTTTAAACAGCTCTGTTTCGTGAATGGTATATCTTTTTGCTGTCTGCTTCCTTCCAAAGGTAGTTGCCATCAGAAAGGAGTTTGAGGCATCATGCAGAAGTCGTGCCTAAGGTTCTCTGGTGGCTAACACTAGATAAGAACATTCAAATAAGTGATGTCAGCTAGAGGATGAAAGATGGTGGAGGACATTTTCATTTTCTTGGTTCTCTGACACTGGTTTTATCTTGCAGGTGGGAAAAAACCCAACCTCTAGTGGTTTTTTTAAGTAAGAGATTTATTTCAAAAGAGTTATGCCATGGAGAGCAAGAATTTATTTGAATAGGGCTATGGACTGTTTTTAGAAAGGGGAGGCAGTTTGTTAGGATAGAGCATAGCAATTGTGCTTGAGCCTTTTCTTTATTCATCATACTTTCATTAAGAATCTTTGTATAAATGTAAAAAAACTTACTGATGTATTGAAATCCAGATAAGCAGATGCTTTTTTAAAGTTTTTTCTGTTGTAAACAAACTCCTCTAGCAGTGTTGTAGTTACTGTTTATGTACTCACTTCTTTGTAACATACTCACTGTTAGAGATGATTCATCGCACAGCCTTATCGGGCTATATTTTGCAACAGTAATTGTTTTGTATCCAATTTGTTAAAATCATAATTTGAGTAATAGCACCCAGTGCAGTGGAAAACCTCAGCAGGAAATAATGCTAACTGCTCCTGCAGTTTGCCATCCATTTGCAAAGCTTTCAGTAAAATTAGGCTTTTCCCTGGTCTATTGACCAGGTAATAAGAAAGAGGAGGCAGTGAAAAATGCAGGACTCATGATTGAAAATGCCAGAATGTACTGGATGTTTCTTATGAGAGAAATACTCAAAGATAACTCACACAAATGTTTGTGACATGGAGCTATAGGGAAATTGTGGAAGCTTCCTGCAGCAACTGAAGTTACAGCAGCATAAGTAATTTCCCTGCCTAGGATTTGTATTAAGTCTGAAGAAATTAACTGTCCTTAAAGACAAGTTGTGCATCCAGTTTTGAACTGGTTGGCTTGTGAAGATTACTGGGCAAAAGAACTGACTTCTGCTTAAAATGGCAAGTTCTAGTCTAGGAGGCAGTTGTTTGTGTTAAGAATTGACATGCAGTAGTGAGACAGTGACCTGGGAATATTATAGCATGCACTAGTCTGAGATTCACAGCCAGGAGTGTAAAGGTGGTTGATACTTAAACCCTGTAACCCTTTATAGTATGTTTTCTTTCTAAAAGCATTTTAAAAACCACTACTTCATTGTAAGCTGTGAGGTCACTGGAGACCTCAGCTTCTCTGCTTCTTCACCCTGGAGAGGCTTTGGTGGGTGCAGTTATGGATAAAGGGGCTCCTGGGAGGGGTGGCCATCAGAAGAGGGAACAGGGAATGGCTGCTGGCTGGAGCTTAAGGGAGCGGGAAAGGGGATATGAAGGTCTTTGAGGTGCAGCTAACCTTGGGAAGGTGAAATAATTAAGAACTGTACTGAATGTGTTGTTTTAAGCGCGAACATACTCATCCAGGGAATTTTGCAGTCCCATCTGGGAATTGTAAAGCTGATTAGCTGCTTCTAAAAATCTTTTTAGAGCTATAGTTTTGGAAGTTACGTAATGGACGTTCTGATGTAAAGTTCTTTAGGGTGTGAGCTGGCTAAAGAAAGCTGGGGAGATGTTTTCTTTCTGTGAGTTTCAAAGTGCTTAGAGGTTTTGGTGGGGTTTTTTGTTTGTTTTCTGGGTTGAGCTGTTTTTGGTTTGGGGGTTTTTTATGGCTTGTGGTAGAAACAAAGTGTTGATTGGACCTAGCAATACAGATCTTATTTCTCTAAATTTATGGTGACAGCAGATCACATGGGTCATGCTGGAGACAGAGATCCTTGTATGATTGTAAGTACAATAGCTTTATTGCTATTCCACAGTCTTATCTTTGGAAATCAGAAGTTATTTTCTGTTTGAGAAGTATTTGGAAAGAACTCGAGAACCATGGGATGCTTTAGTAATTTATGATTAAATTAGCATAACAAGTAGTGTCTAATTTTTGAGTGGTTCTTGAATGGCGATCTCTGTTTTGAAAGATCTGGATTATTGTCAGAAAAAACTGAGGCTGAAGGAGCAAGTTAAGGTGATACAAAAAATGGCAGAGCTCTTGGAAAACAAACCACTGTGGATGAGCTTACACCCTGTCTGAAATGCTGCAGCCAGCACTATACTGTGGGCCACGATAATGCTAAGTGCAAGAGATTGAGTGAGATGCATTCTTGGGATTAGTTTTCCACTCCTTTCGTTCCTAAGGGGAAAGCAGTGTGTCCATCACCTCAAGAAACTGGAAGGGAATAGAGAAAAGGAGTTTGGCATCCTGAGATTTCAAGGGAAAAGGACCTGCACTGAACCCTGCTGTTTTGCTCCTCAGATAATTTTCTCTGGTGATGTTGGGCAGAAGAGGAGATAGGAAAAAATAAGTCTGTTCCTCTTTCCAGCAGTTCAGTGATAAAGAGATAATTGCCTTACTTAAATTATGTTGAGAGTAAGTGTAAGGAGAGTAAGAATGCTAAATGAGTTCACTGAAGTGGGATAAAATCCTTCCAAGAATGGACCTAGGACCTAAGGACTTAGCTAGGACCCTTCCTAGCTCATAATTTTGTAGTAATTTTTTTTTTAGTAGTTAAAGGCTGTGATTGCAGATGGAATGTTGAGAAATGAAGGCAGTATTTTGTTGTAAGCTTGGTCTCCCCACAACCCCATTTTCATACCCTGCATTACTGTTGCTTTGCTCCCTCACTGGGAGCTGGAATAGCAGCAGGTTCTTCATTTGGAAGGTCTAAGCAAGGCTAACCATTCCTGCACAGTGTAAATGCCAGCTGAGTGGCCATCAGTGCGGATGTGGGCTGCCCTGCAGTGCCTCAGGTAAGGTTCTTAAGAATCCCAAACAAGTGAACTTTGCAGCATGTAGTTGTTTTGTGCAGTCCCCAGATTCAGGTGTTTGTCTCCTTTTGTTATTTTTAGGTCTCAGTATTTGGCTTTTCTTCTCATGTCACCTGAAATTTTCTTTTCCATGATATTTTAAACATCTGTTTTAATAGAAGTAGAGCCATTAGTTTAGGCCTTGGGCATACTCAGAACTACAATTACACCATGGTCCATTCATCAGGTGTGAATTGCCAGATGAATTTTTCAAAGGAAAATCTTCCATGATTACATTCTTTTTTTTTCCTTTAATACGTTCTAAAACTGATCCCTCTCACCAGAATAGCATTACTTTACCTCTTCTGTGTATTTTTTAAACAATCTTTAGTGTATTTTCTTTATGTAACATTTTTTTGCTTTGATTAAGTTGGAATAGATTTTTGTTTGTTTTAAGTAATAGTTCAAAATATTCACAAGTGCCTGCAAATGTTAATTTTCAGTTTAAAAAAACCCCAAGCAACTTCAGTTGAAATTGTTTATAAATATTACAAACAGATTGAAAACATCTTCTGCAGATTTTTCAAATTAAAACTGTGTCTTGCAAAAATTTGGTCTTTGTTTTTCTAGAATTTGAATGGCTCCATCCTGGCTGGTGTTGGCACATTATTTGTTTAGTATTGCACAAGAATATGAAGTAACTGTCTAATGTTTAATATGACACTAATTGCTTTAGAAGCACAGTCACAAAATGTCCATTTTGTATGTCACTTTGAAAATTTGTAGGCTTTTTGTTAGCATGTAAAAGTTGTTTCAGACATAAAGTTTTAGGGCATATTTGTAGGCATATCCAGCAATTCAGTGGTACCACTTTTTTAGTCATTTTGATTTTTCTTTAGGTAATTACTTACAGGACTGTTGACTGTGGTATTTCAGAGCTGTGCTCTAGAGATCATACAACTGAAAATATTGGGGGAATATTGATCTGTCATGTTGCTGCTTCGGGGATATGGTTGTTCTTTTATGTTTTTACCGTTTATTTTGTCAGTAAATTCACAGAAACGGAGTTTGATTTATTCATTTGGATGAGTTTTTCAAACGGAGTTTGAAATTCATTTATTTCATCACTTGGACCATAAAAAATGCACCTATTATGGACCGTGGCTAGGAGAAGGTGGCATGAAAATTGTGTAGGACAGAGAAGAAGAATAGTTGAGAGTAGCTGCACATTTATATAGCAAGCACTTTAAGTAAGTGTTGTTTGCAAGTGGTGTTGATCTGTGCTCCTGATAAAATGTAAACTTGACAATGCCTTGGAGTTTTATCTATAACAAGTGTCTGTAACATGAGTTTCATATGTCTTACTTCTCTCTTAGAAAGATTTTTAAGCTTTACCTCGACTTTTCTTTGTTTCATTTTGTTTGAGTTTTTTCCTGGTTGTGTGAACCGGTGCTGTGATTTCTTTCACACTTACTGTTCCGTGTAATTTTTTCTCTGTACCTTGTTCACGTGTCTTCAATATATTTGCCATGCCTTATCATGAAAGGTTGTCGTTCACCTCAGCAGATAACTGCCAGCCTTGTCTGTGCCTTCCCTGGACCAGCCCTGATACTGTTCTGGCTAGACATTTGCTGTTTTGCCCATTCTGCACTGTTATATGGAGTTCTGACTGTATTTTACATGTTGTCCTCTACACCTACCATCTCTCATGTTACAAAGCAGCTTGGGTTTTTAAATCCAGCATAATGTACAGTGTAATTTGATAACAAAAAAATGGGAAAGTTTTCAGAGAAGAGGCAACATTCTTAGTATTTAATCTGATGTTTTTATGTATACTGCCTGTCATTAAACTAAGTAGTTGCAATACACAGAAAATGTCCGTGTTGTGGATTAATTGCACTAAACTATGCAAAATGACAGTGGGAAATAAAATAGAGGGGAGAATGTCAAAGGCCAGTACTCTCTGACCAGGTTCTTTTAGACGGTCCACATGTGGAAGGTGTGATGTCTAACATCAGATTGATTTATTTGAAGATAGCTGATGGTACATGGGATAATCTGTTTTTGCATCATGACACAAAACACAATGGGTAACACAATACAGATACAAGCCGTACATAGCAGAAGAGAGCAATTGCAGTGCACAGCTCAGTCACAGCACCAGCGTGGATTCTAGCCTCCCTCTGAAGTAATCTCCGTCACCACCCTGGGCATCCCTGGCCTTGCCAGGAATAAATGTGTGAATTGAAACTGGCTCAAGCTCATCACTCTCTTTAAAATTCTGTCAGTTGATTATGTTTTTGTAGTTTTTATTTTGGGCTGAGCCGTGTATTCATGAACCCCACACTGACCTGGCTAACTCAGGGAAGCATTCACACTCTTAATGAGTTTGGGGACAAATACACACCAGCTGATTCTTTCAGCTGTTGATAGTTGTTTATCTAAAGTGAAACCCACCCTCAGGTCCTCTTGGTGTTGAGATCAGCTTTTTTGCAGCAGCTGTGATCAGTCCCACCCAGCCACATTCTTTCTGAGCTTTGTGGACACATCATCCTGGCCCGTCTCTGATCCTTCTCCCATGGTAGGGCTTTACTGATCAGCCAGAGAGGACACACAGAGAGCAAAAAAATTGGTCTTTTGGTGTTTGGCTGCTTTGTATTGATACATAGTTTGGTATGCTTTAATGGCTCTCTGGTTGTGTCAGAGATTACCTTTCTGAACATCTGTTGCCAAACTGGTGTGCAGCAGTACTGCAGCTCTGAAGAACACAGGAAAGAAGAGGAAAAAGATAAGATTAGTACTTCAGTTTTACAGAGAATTACGTGCATAGTTCTTTTTTGTGATTTCTCTGTTGAAAATAGTGAACATGTGCAGTGAGTACAACTGGTTTTAGCAATATGGTTTAATTAGCCTGGTTCCAGGCTGAGGGAATGAAAAATGTGGATCAGATTTAGTGGTGAGAATCACATTTCACAACGGCTGGGAAAAATGCTGAGTATAATAGTAATTTCACTGTTTTTCAGGGCTATAACCTTATCATTTTTTCAGCACTCTCCTTCATTGCCCTGCATGTCTTTCTCTTGGTTTGTTCTTGGCCTCAGAACACTTCCAGCAGTGTGTATACAGCACTACAGTAGTCACCTGCTTCCTTGGCATTCAGTTCATCTCACTATCCCTTCCACTTCTGTATTTGTTTCCCACAAAATTCTTCAGAAACCTGACTGCCCACAAATGTTGTTCGTAATTGTACCTGCATAGCATATTTCACAGCACCAAAAGCAGTCTTCAAAGCACGGTGCAAAATATGCATCACAAATTACTTCTGCAGTATTGTATTAAATGCTACTAGAAGCAGGTGGATAATGAGGAAGAAACTGCAGTCATAAAGGAGGATTGATCAGAGGTCAGGAAGTTGCTTTTCCTAAGCTTGTTCTTATGTTATGATTATAGTACCTTTCAAAACTTAGCTGTACCTTGGTTTGCATTTTAACAAGAGCATACTATGCAGTTTGTTATTGTATATTAATAATATATAGTAATAATAATAAATGTTACTGTATATTTAACATATAAAAACCTGACAGGATAATATTTGGTATAACATGTGGTGTGTATATGTTTCAGTAAACAACCTGCTGTTGTTACTGCAATAAAAATTCAAGGAAATTGTAGCTTCTAAGTTAAAATAGGTAATTAATTTTTTATTTATACTGTGCATCTTATGTATTTTCTTATTTTCTTGGATGATGGCGGAGAAGCAAATTGGTTGGCTAGTCTGATCCTTACCTTTGTTCTCACATGTTGCCTGTGTGTGTCCTGCTGGACAGTTTGGGTGCATCAGCATAACAGTGCTTTCTTTCTTGGTGGAATTCAAGTAGCTGTATAGGATCAATATAAAGTTTATGAATAACACAGGCTTTGCAAATTGACTGTTTTCTCTGTATGAAGTAGGTCTCTGTGCAGTCTGTTGCTTAAAGGTTCAGACCGATGTCTTGTACAAGCAGAAATCTTTGTGCTGTCTATGTTAATTTTGCACGCTGCTGAGTTTTTGATCTGTTTCAGGATCTTGTGTCATTTAAGAGGCAGCCCACCTTGAACTATAAATGTCTGGTATGAATGTTAGTCATAGTGATTCTGCCTTATCTGTCACTGTTCGCTGAGGAGAGAAAAAACACAGTATGCCATGTGTTTTCTCTCTTTCCCCCATTCTCTTTCTCATTTGTCACCATCCTGTAGTGGTTCAGTGCTGCAGAGTTACAGTTGTGGGTGACTTACCGGTTGAGATTTTGAAATTGAGTGTTTCCCACTTTAATAGTTTGGATTATTAAACTTGGCTTTTAAACATGAACTTCCCCCTCTCCCCCCAGAATGACTTCTGCGTGGACTGTAGCTCTTTGCTCAGATGTTCCCTTTTTTGAGTTACAGCAACATCCAAAGATCCATGTTCCAGTTCCCACCTGCCTTGTGATAAATAAGCACACTGGGAAGCATGGTCTGTGGGAACACTCACACCTTGAGGGAAAGTGCAGCAATAGTTTGTAACACCTTTTTAATGAATTGGGGAGGAGAGCTTGACTCTGCCAAGAATACACAGCTACACTGGCTGTGTTAACCTTATGTATTGCAGTATCTGGAAGCATCACTTGCACTTCAGACTAGAATATCACAAGCAGCCCTCCTCTGTTATGATAGCTTCCTTTTTCCTAGTCTACCCTTTCAGTAAATTTATTTTTTTATTTATTCTTTTATTAGCAGTTGGAAACTGAAACAGTCCAGTTAATGAAAGGATAATTTTTGATGGTGAAAGATGCAACAAGCTTTCCTTGTCATTAATAAAGCCATGCTTTGGTTACTTGGACATGAGAGAAGCTGTATTGAACACAGAGGTGGATGTAGGGTCCCCATGTTTGGCAGGGGCTGCCAGACTAGGCAGCAAGGTTGCTGAAAAGCCCGGCACAATTCATGTTGTTTTTTACCCAGCTTGCAGTGTGCTAGGGGACATGAAGAACAGCTGAGCTGACTGCAGAGGGTGAAGAGGAAAAAGACAAATCCATTGGAAGTCTGCCTCGTTAGTTCCACTGTTCAGAGAACAAGTTGTTTTTCATTGAGATTTTCAAATTAATGTTGTCCTTTTATATTATGAGACCATGTGTATGGGCGTTATTAGTCTTCTATTTAATTAAAACCACAGCTGGTGATCATTTAATTACAGTGTATGAAAGGGAATGATACTTGACTACGTAGCATTGTTTTATTCAGTTTGGAGAATTGTAGCCATTTTTCATGTACTATTTGAAAGTTGTGGTGAAGGATGCACATTCTGGTGAACAAGCTTGTGAGCTTCATTGGAACAATTCCGCTCTGTTACAGGAATAAGGTGAAACAGTGGCTTACAAATCCACCAGCTTTCCTGCAAACTGAAAGCAAGTTATGAACAGATTGGTACAGTTGGTCTGGTTCTTTTTTCTCCACACTGTAAAATCACTGCATAGTTTCCTGTGGTAGGAAGGAAGGCCTTCTGCTGAAGGCCAAAAATACTTAAAAGTATTAAGAATGTTTCTGGGTTTTAAGAGGTTTCAGTGTATGTACTTTATAGAAGCTGTGTAGGATATGCCCATAGCAAGCCAGAATTACTGTGTTTTTACATGAAAAATTAAGGCTGCTTTGAGAATCTTAAATGTTCTGCAACATAGAATTGTGCATGTGTTTATTTGTACTGAAACAAATAACTGCATGTGTGTAAGGTATTTTTATAGCTGACATAATAAAAAAATACTGTCAACTGAGCTCACAAATGAGGATGCCCAGGGAATAACTAGTTAAACAGCATTTTAAAAGGCAGCATTCACATCCAAATATCTTTTAAAAATGATGTTTTCTGTCTTGAAGGCAGAGCTTTTAGATTAACAATTGGAATGCTGTATGTGAAGAAGCTGTTGCCATATGACCTGGTCTCTGCTGTCAGGCAGCTGCTCTCACACATCAGTATGGGAAAACAGCTATGGTTTTGCTGGCTTCCAGTATTGTAAAGGTAGAATTTATATCAAAATAGAACTCATTAGCTGATTCATTGTAAATGAAACAAGAAAAATAACTTTTAGGTGACCTGCCCAATAGAATATCAGAGTGAGGGACTGAAAGTGGGTGGAAGATTAGAAGCAGGGTTTTTATTTCAGCCTGAATCTTGGCAGCAGACCTGTGTTTGCTGTGTTGCTTGGTCTAGTGTGAAAGGTCACTTCTGTTTTCATACCCAGTATAACTTGAAGCTGTTTCTTTACTACTACAAAGAAAGACTTCTTTGCTAGTGCCTAGCTTTCCTCCTGGGCTTTCCAGTTGCACTTGTCAATACTTAGTGTTGAATTCTGGCTGATGCCTTTAGTGAAACAATGAACAGGATATTTAAGGACAAGAAGAGAGTGTGAACAATTAAAATTATTTTAAGAACTGTTCTTAGTTTCTAAGTTGTGTAGTTAACCTAATTTCAATGTTGTGAGTTATCCTAGCCTGATATATATTTCCACATGGTATCAGTTAAGTGTAGAAAGAAAGTATCTTTCATCAAAAGGATCTACTACAGAAAGAAAAACAGTTCGGGTTCTTCATGTGTGGGTTAGTAGATAAGAATCACTGAAACTCGCTGGCATGGGACTGAGGAGAACAACAACTGCAGAAGAGTAGCTTGCGGTGGAGTAAGCGTTGGTTGCAAAATAAAACCAAATCCTCTGCGTAGAGTTACCCACTTTCACCGAACCAATAACCTCTATGTGTCTAAAGGCATCAAAACGTGGTACACCTCATTCTATAATGCAAATCTTAGTCAACATTTAATGTAAGATTTTCTAGAGCAGGACTCAGGCTACCTCTTAATAAACTGGTGTTAGGACTAATTTACACATTTCTAGCTCAATTATTTCTCATTGTATTTATCCTTATAAAGGATATGGTGAAGGAGTGTGTGTGCTGCCTGGAGGGAAAAATTCCATGTTAAAATTATTAGTTAAATTATTAGTTGCATGTGGATTTCTTTTAGACTTCATTCTACTAACCTTCCTGTTAACTGCTATGGAAATCCAGCATTACTATAACTGCTGTCTAATACTGTCTCTTCTCTGAAACACAAGTGCTACACGGCTTGTGAATTAGTTAATTTGTTTCTTTCCTTTTTGTCTTCCAGCTTCATTTAGCAGCCCTGGCTTCATTAAAGGGAGACATTGTGGAGCTTAATAAGCGTCTGCAACAAACAGAAAAGGAGCGTGACCTGTTGGAAAAGAAATTGGCAAAAGCACAGGTGAGCAAGAGTAGTTCAAGATTCTGAAGATGGTCCTTAGTTTTGTGTAGTCCCTGTTCCTCAGAGAGATGATAAAATACTCAACAATGTCACAAGTCAGAAGAATTTTAAGAGTGCAAGACACATAGTTGCCATGGGTTACACCTTTTATGTGTTGAAGACATTCTGAAAAAAAAAAACCCTAAAAATTAATTAGATTAATTTTGTTTTGAAGTCAATATAAGCAACAAGTGCTTTGAAATATTGTAGAATGTAAGAATTACAGCATGCTCTCAGCGGAGTGGGTAACTGGTTGCAGAGCCTTGCACTCCTGGGTGCACAAATTAAACACAGCACAAATTAACACTGATCAAAAGTTATTGCCAATTTTCAGTGCTTTGATGTTATGTAAGAAATTACTTGTGATCGCAGTCTAGCTTCCAGTAAGCCAGTTGGAATTGTGGAATTGTGGAATTGTGGAAAACACAGCCAATGGAAAGCCAAGAGGTTAAATAAGAGCAATGTCAAAACTCTGATGTTTTCATGGGTCTTACAGAGAGGCAAATGCAAACACGGAAAGTTGAACTATTGTACATAATATTTCTCTCTTCTATTGAAAAAACCTTTGTTTTCAGATACTGTCGTTGTATCAAACACCTTTTATAAGTAGTTAACGTTTCAAAATGAGTTCAAAATACTTGGCTAGAGATAATGAAAGCAATTTGGCCTGAAAAGTATGGCACTTTATTTGTTGCTCAGAGAAGTTGTAGAATCTCCAGCCTTGGAAGTACTCAAGGCATCTCAGCCTGATCTAGGGTTAGGTAAGGTACTGAGTGAGAAACTTCCAGTGATCTCTGTCAGCCTTAGCCGTTCTGTGATTTTGCAGATTTAGAGTTTTCAATATTTACTGCATTTTGATGAGACCTTTTATCTGTGTTACTTAAATTCAAGCCAAAGTAGAAGTATTTAAGCAGTCTCAATTTTCAGGCTCTTACTTCAGTCCTCCCTTATTTTGGCCTTTGCCTGCATTCCCTAATGTTTTTTTCAGCAGCCTTTAAGATTTATGGGCTTGTAAGTGATACTGTTATTGCGGACCATCAATGTAACATCCAGAAATAAAAGTCTCTTTTGTGTTTTTATTCCTCTCAATATGTGAGCCAGAGCCACACTGGGACTTAACATGGTTTATCAGCTATAATCCTGAGAGCCTTTTCTAATTCCTGTGGCATTCTTGGGATAGAGTCGTCTTTCTGGCTTACAGTTTGATATAAGGTTGCATTTGATAATCATTAAACTCTCAGATGGATTCACTGGATCCAAGTGATCCACATCATTCTGCATGATTGCACTGACTTTGTTGTTATTTGTAACTCTGGAGGGTCTGGTGCTAACCACAGGTTTTTGTTAGTGGTTTGGGTTTTTTTCTGGGTCTTTATTTAAAAATACATATCTTATCTCTCAGCCAGTGAAGAGTGCCTTTTAGGTGCTCCCATACAGTCGCGAATCCACATTGATGGCAACTGGGATTAAGGATCAGTCCTTAATCCCAATTAACGTGTGCTCTGTTAGCACAAGATTGTTTGGTATTTCCTTTGATGAGTTACCAATTATGCATGCATATATAGTGCTCAATTTGTAATGCTGGGGGTTTTTACCTGATACTGAGTTGTGTGAGCACAAACATAGTGATTACTGCCAGCTGACCTGCGAATAGCACAAAACTGGAATAGCTGAAAGGCAGGATGATAGCTAGATTTCAGATTTTTAAAAAAGTATTTTTTAATGAACAATTTCTATAAAGGTTTAATGATTTATCTCTTTTCAGTTAGTTTTTTTCTAAAGCCCTCAAGAGGATAGAATTAGTGTGTATTAACTAAAATACAAATCTTTCTTAAGGAATTCAAACCAACAAACAAACACAACTTATATATTCAGTGTATTGGCAGTGTTTAAGTACTGAGACATACACTGATGAGACCACTGCACCTTGTCTTCTTTTTCTAGCTGCATTACTTCCAAGTAGATGTGCCACTTAACATAATTTTTTGAACTTTTCTTCCCACTCCACTGAGATTTGTTCATTATTCTTTCCTCTACAGCCTCTGTCTAATGTGAATCAGAGGTTCAGAAGGCATAAATTAAATAGGAGGTGTTTGAGGTTCTGCATAAGCATACTCAGATGCTAGTGGGTCAGTATTAAATCCCTGTTCTGTGGCTGAACTGTACTTACAAAGGCAGCACATGTTTCATTTTAGCTGGTGTAGTAAATACTCTCTGGAACAAATAGCTCTTAAAATGGATTTTTGGTAATACCTTTCCCATCATTTCATGAGGCGTGTGAGGCATTTGGAAGAAAGGATTCATGATTTGCAGAGTGGAGGTGATTTGGGGAACCACAGCTCAAGTAATAGATGACAAATGGTGGAGAAAGCCAGTTGGACAGCCTGGCCGTAAGATTTTGTGAAGTGATGTAATTGATTAGTGGTTGTTGTAGCATACTCACTTCCAAATCTGCAGCCTGTGGAGACCAGCTATAGCATTTCTCTATGTGCTTCCATTATTTCAGTAACACAGCAGATCTCTTTGTCTCTGTGTTTTTATCAGTGTACAATTCTGCAGTAAAGTGATCTCTTGAATGAAATTTGCTGTAAAACACTGGTCAGCCGCAACTAATGTCTTCTTCCAAAAATCTTCCTGTGATTATGAGAGTTGTAGTGCTTTCTTCCGGCTCTGTGTGGCACAGTATCCTGGCTTTGATAAACAGTGGGAGTCTGAAGGGAGAGCATAAGAAATGCGCATAGAGAATTGTCCTCCTTCATACTCCCCCACCTTTCTGCCAACATCTGTAAGCAGGAGGCCACATTGCATTTTATAGTCCTCTGTGGTCCTATCCTCCATGGATTTATATAATCTTCTTTCTAAGCCATCAACATTCTTGGCATTTCTGACATCCTGTGACATTGAGTTCTGCAGTTCTGTGATTGAGCATGGGATTTAATAACATGCTGAATGTTCCAGCAAATACACAAGGAAGAGATAATTAACTTACTATATTTTTCTTATAATTTCATCTCCTTTCATGGGGTTGTCCTGCTCTCTCATTCTTTGTGCTTAGTCATTATTATTTTAGATTTTTATAATAGCTCTAGACAAAGAATGTGCTGTATTGTTCTGGATCCTGTGTCACAACAGTAAGTCTCATTACTGCGGTAATAATTCTTTGCCATCCTCTTGATTATTCAGAATATAGGGAGGGACAGCAGAATTTCAGTATAAGAATAAAATCAGCACTCTGTAGACATACAAGAACAGAAGCAACACTTTCTGTAGGCGTGTAAGAACACGTGAACTTCACAGGAAGGCCTCAGTTTCTCATGTAATAGAGAAACTTGAAGTAGAAATGCATGGTGTTCAGATGAACATTGAAATTACTTGTTTGGCTGTGTGATGTCTATATCTGACATGGATTAATTCTGTGGGCTTGTATGCATCTTCCCTATTAAGTATACACAGAACATACCATGGAACAATTAATTCTGACCATGCGTGCTTTTGTGATTGAGGATTTAGCACTACAGACTTGTTTTTATACTTAAATTTCGATTAATGGATTGCAACTTTCAAATCTGCCACTCCTCTCAAATTAAAACACTGTTTTAGTTGAGCAGAGATTTTTAGCTTCTGTAATCCTGTTAGACAGGTTTATCGCTGTGGCTTGTTCAGGTGATGACTTGTATTCTTGGTGAACAACGCCACAGCCAGTGTTTGTCTCTGCAGGACCTGAGGTGCTGGGGCATCTCTTAATGAGCACTGCTGCCAGTGATGCCTGAAGAGGCCACCTAAAAACAGAGACTAGGCAGGAATAAGGGAATAAAGGTCGGTATTTATTTGAAGGGCCTTCCAAGGTACACCATGGGGAGTCCAGAGGCTACTGCCAAGGTGCACCCCAAGATGGGCCACAGGTCATGAGTTCTTTACACTTTTATAAGTTTGGTTAATTTGCATATCAGGGTTAATTCTCCAATTAGAGCTTCAGTTAATGATGTCATTTCCCCGAGCTTGCCCCCCTCTCAGAGTCTTTTGGTTTACACATTTTGGGCCTAGGACAATCTGGGTGTCCTTGGAGAGCAAACCTAGAGAGGCTTTGTTATGTCTAACCAGCATAAGAGAACAGCAGCAGACAGGCTACAAGAAACTTCAGAGTTACACACTAGAAAATACAGGATTTAAAAATATAAAAGTTAAAACCTAAGGCATCACCAGTAGTTCTTTCTTTTTGTCCTCTGATTGAACACTCCAAATTTAATATAAATATTAACAGAATTTAACACATTGTTAGTGTTTCTTTCACTAGGAATTTGTGTACGTTAATAGGCAATAGAATCATTTGTTCAGACAATAAGCTTGAGTTAAAATGTTTTCTCTTATCCTCCTTCTCCCTCATACACTTCCTGCTCTTATTGTTGTTTCCCAGCATCAAGAGATCAGACAATGGTGTTTCTAACCATTGTTAATTTATATTGTAAATGAAATAACCTTTTTAATCTGTACCAAAAAACAGCCAAGAGTTCTCAACTTAGATTGAGAACTGTGCTGGAAACTTCTCTCCTGACCCCAACAATTTGGGGGTCAATTTCTGCTCATCTTTTGCAGCCTCTCAGTAGGTTATCCCTGTGTTTGCTTTCTCATAAAATTAGACCTCTTAAGTGTTTTGAGGCTGAAACCCTTAAGTATGAGGCTGGAAGAGAGATGAGGAAAACAGTTTAAGGTACTTATTGTGTGACTGACATGCAAATAAATTTTAAGAGCTGAATGTGTACACCTGGGAAAGAAGTAGGGACTGGTGGCAGATTGCTGTTCTGAGACTCAAAGCATAAAGAAACTAAGGAGGATGGTGAATAGTCACAGTATCCCAGAGAAAAACTTAAGCAGTGGGTAGATGTCGCAGTATCTCATTAACAACGACATGGAGTCCAGGGTGAATAAGGCAAAGCAAATGAACTATTTATTAACATACAGAACGGCTCTATGAATGTAGCTTGCTTCTTGTTTCTTGCTTCTTGCTTCTTGCTTCTGATGTTCACCAAAAACTGCAGGAGGTAACTCGACCTTGAGCTTAGCCACCTACCAAACCCATTGGCCAATTCCTCAAAACATTCATCCTAAAATATCTCCTAAGAAATCCAAAACAAAGTACACAGCTGCACAATACTAATTAGTTTACAAAAACTCTTAGAATTGTTTCTAACAGTTTTGCTTGGGAAAAAAGAGAGAAGGAGAGAAATCTCACAGAAGTGCTGGGAAAGTTAGAAGGTTTCCTTGCTAACAGCTTTTTTAGCAGTCACAGGTAGAAAAACATGCATTTGTTTCTTTTCCTTTTTAAGTTTTCAGAAAAATGTTCCATAATAAAGAGCAGTCCTGAATAACCAGAAGAATTTTCCACTGCTGCATTTCGGCATTCATATTGAATCATGTTTCCATTGCTTGGATACTTTTGCCATTTTCACTTGAGCCTTGTCATGAATGACCAGAATTTAGGAGATGTAATTCTGTTCCTCTCCTCCAAGACAGAGCAGTCCTTAGCATCATGGCCTGTCTTTTACAGGGGTTTCCTTTCGGCCTTTTCCAGTTGCTTTTACCTCAGATAATTCAAGAGCTCTTTTAAAAAATCAAATGTGAAGCTATTGTCTGATATTGCCAGACTGCTGGTTGTTCACAAAGTGCATCTGTCACTGAATGATAGTATGCTGAAAAATGGTGACTGAGAAATGGCTGGAGAAAACAGAAATCAAGTCGTAATGTGGCTGAGATCCATTAGCAAAAGTCCATATATCTTCAGTCAAGATAACCAAATTCTGCTTTTCAGTGCATAGCTTAGAAAGACAAAAATTGTTGTGATAGGGGCTTTATTTATTGTCTGGAAACAATTATTATACACTCTATCTGAAACTCTATCCCTTTGGTTTAAAAGCTAAAAAACCCACCAGTGCACATAACAGATTGATCTGGATAATGCTGAGGTAGCATTTGTGGGCATATATGTGTGTCAGAGGAAATTTAGGTTTAGAAAGGCTGAAGAAGCAACTCTTTATTGCCCCTAAATCTGCTCTAAAGCTTTTGTGAAACATTTTCTCTGTGTTATTTCTGCACTTTGAAAACTATGGTAGTTCTTCAGAAAGATACAATGTTAAGATGTGGAAATGTGAGATACAAGCTGTGGAAAGATCCTACAATAAAGAGTCATTATAATACACATGTCATGTATGGCCGTATCTGTTGCCAAGATGGAATCTTACAAGCCAGGTGAATATTGTCAGTCTTCTGAAATGTGTCTGTTTGCTCTCCTTTGCAGTATGATGATATGATCTGTAGGTGAAAGTGATTTTTACTACAGCTAAAGGTAGAAACTGTTGTGTTGTAGTCTGTGGAAGGGTACTCTGATGTCTGGTCTACTTCTCAGTGTGCACATTCATGGAAGTTAAAAATTGTGGAATAAATTGTATTTAAAGTTCAAAATAAAAATGTTATTGAAGCTCAGTGTAAATTTTAATTTTCAGGCAGTCTTTTATGTAGATGATGTTCTCAAGCTGTGAATGTAAGTGGCTAAAAAATACGAGAGCAAATTATGAAAATTCTGGCACATCTACTACTCTGGGTATATTATTATTATTTGTGGTACAAATTGTTTAGGGAGTTAGCTTGTATAGAGTGTTTACTTGATTTGAAAAAAAAGGGGTTGATTTAGCAATTTTGGAGGACCTCCAATATTACTATCAATTTTGGCCCTTAGAAATGCTGGGATTTTACATTGCAGGTTGTCAGTTAAGGAGTGTGGGTTTTATACTGTTAAATGGCTTGTGAATTTTCTTTTTTTGACAGCATAGTACTCAGTGTCATGTGATTGCAAGGAGGCTTGACTGAAGGGGGTCAGAAGCAAAATGTTAGAAATCTTACTCTTCTTGCCAGCCACTGCCAAGCATAGCTTTAATCAGCATGCACTACTGGTTTGTAATTGCAGTGGTTTGTAATAGTTTGCTGTAATTGAAATAGAGTGTTTGCTAGCCTGAAGAATAAGCCAGAGAGGCTACATTTAAAAATCTGTGGGAAGGAAAAAGGAGGATTTTGTGATATGTATAAAAAACAAGAAGTCATGTAGCTCTTCAATTGTTCAAATCATAAGCACTTTGTTGGAGAGTATGAACATAATAAAAATAGGCTATGTTATCTTTAAAGGTTAGTAAAAACAATTACTTACACTAGAGAAGAAGTTAGAACCTCAAAGTGTGATTACTTTATAATAATGTAGTTTCTGCCGTAGGATTTGTTCAATTCAGACCACATCAGGAAGATCCTAGGATTCAAAGATTATGTATTTATAGCTATTTTGAGTTGCAAATGGTGGGTTTTTTCCAAGCAGCAACAGCAACTTCTGCTGTTTAGGAAGATAAAAAAAATAATAAAAGTACACTGCATAGTCTGTCTGTTCCTCAAATATTGTAACTATCTACCTTTGTGTACCTGTCGGTGTTTGCGTCTGTCCTGTTCTCTCGCTAAGGCATTGTTGGTTTGGAGAGTAAGAAAACGATAGTGCTGTGCACTTGTGCCTTGTGCCTGATTTCCCTAACCCCCTTTGTTTCCTTGCTTCTCTGCTTCAGTGTGAGCAATCCCATCTGATGAGAGAGCACGAAGATGTGCAGGAGCGAACGACTCTGCGCTACGAGGAGCGGATCACAGAGCTCCACAGCATCATTGCAGAGCTCAACAAGAAAATCGATCGACTGCAGGGAGCAACAATAAGGTACAGCAGCTTCCTGGAAGTTCTGGGTCAGGGCAAGACTGGTGCAAGACATGGTGTGAATTATACTCTAAATGTAATACGATGACGACTTTAAGGCTTGTCATGACGGGTACTGAGAATAGCTGCCCGTAATTAAGGTGTGTGTTCTGCAGGGTATCATCCCAAGCATCCCAAGAAGTGCTACCTTCTCTCTGGCAAAGCCACACGTTGCGAAACCTGACAAGCACTGCAAAGCATGCACTATGACATCTAAATACTCCCTTTTGTAACGTGCCAGGGTGCCACATAAGTGATAGCAGCGGTGTGTAAAGGAAGGTGAAGACGCCGAACCTGAATCTCTGCTTTTAACTTTTTGGGGCCTCCTGTAGATCACCTAAGTGAAATCATTTGAGGGAGAGATTTGGTTCAAATAGATTTCAGTAGGTTTTGCCTCTTCTTGTGCTGACCTTTTTGACAAAACACAATGGTACAAATCATGTTGTTGCCTGCTTTTGGAGCAGCAAAGCTTGGGGTATTGCACCAGGTTGTTACTGTGTTAAAATAAATTTTACATTTGACTATTTGGAAACGTTTTTCTCACTTGTTTTTACATATTATTTTCAATGCAGAAAACTTGGAGTAGAGTGCAGAAGGAGCTTCTTAAAGTTTATCTAGTGAGGATGCAACTATATGCCAGAATCTGTGGATTTTCTAGAGAACATCAAGTTAAAATTTGTGGGTAATGTTGATGTGGTGCTCTAGCCGTGTAGCCAATTTTCAGTTTTCCTTTACCTATCAGCTGCACTTTTTTTGGTAATTGCTTCGTTTCTTCTTCGTTGTGAATCTTTCTGCTAGCACAGGGCAGTGTTGTTACAACTACTCACTTAATGAGTGAGTGAACGAGTTCATGAAAATACTAGTATGCAAGAAGAAGAATGTTTGGTGTACCGTAAATAAGAGGCAATGTCATCACATATATATTTACCACTATTAAAGCAGTGTTAGAATCACATGTTCATGTTATTTAAGAACATAAATACTGTTGCCTATGAGATGATCATAATTAGGAATGGCCATGGTCAGATTTTTCAGGTATTTTCTCTGCTGGTAGTACTTCTCTGAAAAAAATCCCCATGACTCCCTTGTTCATTTATGCTTGACGCCTCTGCAGACAAACTTTCCATTTGTCTTTTGAAAAGACCAGTTGAAAACTAAAATCTGAGAAAGCATGAGACCTGCACTGATTTTTTTTTTCCTTGAGTGACAGAAAAACTCTATGGCATTTAAGAAAAATATTACATAGATTTCGTAAAAATGGTGTGTTTGGAATCCTTGTGGCAAAGTAAATGCCAAGTGGTGTTCAGTTACAAAATACTGGAATCAGGTGGATACTCTGAATGTTTAACTGCCCATAAATCAGTCAGCTGCAACGTGCACAGGAATGTGGGGTGTTAAGAACCAAGCCTGATGGGATGCGCATGTTGCTTCTCATGAAAGAAGCAGTTTTTCTGTCCCTTTGCAGGGGTTCTGGCCTTTAAAGGCATCAGAAAAATACTTCTGCAACAGGTGCCACACTACTATCACACCCCTCCAGTTTAATTCAATCATATGAGAGCTTGTTTTGCTCAGACAGCTGGAATGCCTCATCTGGTTTTATTTGTTTTGGTTTTATTAGTAAAAACAAAAACTGTTTGTTAAGTTAGTGGCTCTTTTTATTTCCTTTAATGATGGAAATAGCTTGTTTTCTTTGGCAGGCCAATAATTTGGTGTCTGGGGAGCAGAGGAGTAATATTCCTCCTAAAAATGGCAACTGAAGGGATTCCACGGGGTTTGTAAAGCCAACTGAAAGAAGGAAAACTGATACCTCCTGCTGTGGCTTTTTGTAAATCCACTCTGGGATCCGCCTGTGTCGTTCTTGAGAAGCTGTCCGTGCATCCCACAGAGCAAGGGTGGTGCAGTTGCTGTCCTTGCTGGAACAGGTGTGACTCACAGCACTCCACCCTTGGCTCTGGGGACTGTTGAGGCTGGGAGCTGGAACAGAACAGTCCTGAGAGAAAGTGTTCTGGGAGCACGGCCTTGCTGGGGCCTCGGCAGTTATACTTTCCTCTAAAACAGAAGGATTTTAATTTTGATTTGTCTCTTTGAAACCTGCAGGTAATACTGAGCAGAGGCTTTACTTGTGCTGTCACAAAATTTGGGCTGTCTTTCTGGAAGCAGAGTTTACATTAATTGCATAACAGAAGAATGTTTCCCCAGTGCTGATACAGCGACTCTTGAGTTTTTTCACGTATCGATTTTAGATTGTAAAGATAAACTAACATGTAGCTTCATGTACCTCTACTGTATGACATTCTTTATAGTTCTTAAACACAAAAATATTTTGGAAACAGTTAGGAGAAACCAGTGTTTCATGGAAGGTATTTGACCATCCTCTTTAAATTATATTATCTTTGTTTGAGTGTGAGCAGTACCCTCAGAAAGTAGGACAGAAAGTAAGCAGACACCATGTTCAAATCTGAATAAAGTGTTGCAACAGTTTGAAGAGGAGTGTTGGCAGGCTGTATAAGCTGGTTAATATTCTCCATTCTGAGAATTTTTGTCTCTGTTTCTTGGTGTGTATGTTGGGGAGTTTTTGCCTTTGCAGTGTCAGGGTTTAGAAGAGTAATGGCTTTTGCTCATGTGGTTTAGTAATGCCAGCTCTAGAATCATGGCATGGTTTGGGTTGGAATAGACTTTAAAGACCATCTGGTTCCAACCGCCTGCCATGGGCAGGGACACCTTCCACAAGACCAGGTGGCTCAGGGCCTCATCCAGCTCGGCCTTGGACGCTTCCAGGAATGGGGCAGACGCAGCTTTTCTGGGAAAGGAGAGAGCTTAAGTCACATGTCAAGGCATGTGTCTCTTCCCAGGTGTGTCTGATATGCTGATCCCAGTAACAGTAATCTTACAGGAATATTTTAGAAGTTTACAGGATTTTTCTAGGTTTGCTAGCCATTTCTTGGGTACAAGTTTTCCATGTGTGTGGCCCCATGAATTTAGCTGCAGCTCTTGCATTACATTCTTCCAAGCGTTCCTGGAGGAAAATGAGTTCACCATGCTTGAGAGAGCAAGCCAGCATTCATCTGCAGTTGTCTCATCTCCCTACTGCTGGTGCTCTGGACAGCCTAGCTGGCTTGGAAGCCCCTCAAAAGAAAAAGATATTAAGATGAAAAAAGTGAGTTCCAATACTCAAATACTCACATGCAAGTAGATGAACCTCTCTGTTGCCAAGGTTCTCTGTCCTTTGACAAGATGTATGCCTACTGCAATTTTCTCTCAAAGTCCGTACAGCTTAGTAGATAGGAAAATCAATCAAATGGATCTTCCCAGTCAAAGTCCCATTGTAAATACTTGGACATAAAGGGTACACCCAGTAACTCTGAAGCACGAAAAGCATTTAGAAATTATACAGTAGAGTACTAAAATGTGATTATGTCTGCATTTAAGGTGAATATTTCTGACTTCGGAAGTTTTTTGTATTGCCTTAGATTCATTCAAACTTGACTCTTTTTTTTCTTAATCATTTCTTTGGCTGTCAAAATCAGCTGTAACTTCAGCATGTGACTGACAGTTTTTCTTAGATGTCAGATTGAGATTCAAGAAAAGGAAAAGAGAGATGTCTAATTGCTTTTAGTTCTAAACCAGTGGCTGTTTGGGTACATCTCTGCAACTCTAAAAATAGCGAGCAACTATAACAATACCAGACAGAAATACACTCTGTTCAGTGTTGATGCCTGCTAAGGATTACTTGAAACAGTTGTCAAGAAGCTTATAGCCCATTACTGTAAAATCATTTGTTCGGACTTGTAACTTTTAATCTGAGATACATTTAGAAAGTGTTGGAAGTTAATGGAGAAGAGAGATAGTGAAGAGACTGCAGCATCACAAGAAATAACACGCAGCACTTACAGTCCCATTTAAACAGTGACCTGGAGGTCTAATTCTAGCTTCTAAATATGGGCTAGGTGGAAGCTAGCACATACTGGATTCAATTGAAGTGGCAGTGTGGGTGTGATGATGTTGGCTTCAGCATACAGTCCCCAGCTCCACCTGCCCTCAGTGACTAATTTCCATGCTGTCTCGAGCATGTCACTATTTGTTCACAATGATCTAGTTCAGAGGGACCTCAAGTGTTTGTACACAGAGTGCAGTCAATCTTTGTGCACATACACCTGTAGTATTTTCTATCTGAGGGTCTTAGAAGGTTTTTTTGTTATTTAAGTAAAGTGATTGTTGAAAAACGGCTGGCAGCTGAAGTACAAAGCTATGGACTGTTTGCAACCATGAACAGAACGTGCACCTTGCCAGTGTTCTGTGATATGAAAGGATGCTGAAAAATGTGCCATTTTGCGCACTGTTTTAACAAGTTTTTCTCAGTATCTGTGCAGCACTCTGATCCTTGGTTGCACCTGGTCATGAAGAAAGCAGTTAGTGCAGAAGTAACTGAAAACCGCAGGGTTTTTTCTCCAACATTTATCCCATGCCCTCTGTGTCTAGAATGGCTCGATCTGGTTTTAATTGCCCCCACCTCAGTGTGACATTCCAGCAAGTGGGACCGTCAGGGCCCATAACAAAACAAATGCCTGCTTTTTACAACCAGGCTATTACTGATGGCAGCAATAACGAAGTTGTAGTGCCTCCACCTTCTGGGTGGTGTGGCTGAGTCCAGTGGCTGGTCATGGTCAGCTGTCGAGCACCTTGCATTTCCAGTGCCACTGGAGGACTCTTTCTTCTGTTTTGGGGAAAGGAAAATCTCAAACAGTATCTTTTGTTACTGCCGGCATCAGTTTTAAAGGCAGAATTTATATTTGTGATGTATCAGTGCCCTCAAGTTCCCCCTTATTCTTGCCCTCAGTCTGTGCCCAGTTGGGCTGGTGGTGGAGGTTGACCTGGCTGCCACTTTATCAGAAATGGGTTTCTGATCTTTCTGGACAGATTTTAAAAGCATTAGTTCATTTAGAAATTGACTTCTGGCTTGAGTCATCAGAAGGGTGTGAGTCCTGCTGCGTGACATACTTTTCAACTGTTCCAAGATACTGAGGGGCACTTAGACTGAAAAACCAGGAACTAGTGCTCGCTAGATGAGGCTGTGCTGTATTTTAAACAGAAAAATCTGTGCAAGGAGAGCCCAGAGAAGAGTGGTGAGAAATCATTATTGTGTGTGCTGTTGCTTTAGGGCCAATAGAGCTTCTTGTCCATTTGTAGAGGTAATTCAGGTTTTAAAAATGTAGGACTAATTGTTTCATAAATGAAAAAAATCAGTTACCTTCAGGTGAAATACTACAGCTGTTTGAGTGCTTGGTAATTGTTTTTGTCTGAAGGTAATTACTAGTGGCTTTTTTTGTGGCTAATAACAAACTCTTTCATGGGACATTAACTGATGCTTATGTTTCATTACACTGTTTTAACTCCTGCTGTTCATGATTAGGTTCTAACACTGTCTTAGACCTTTCTTTGATGTAAATCTCAGTGTTAGGCAGCTAGCCTGCATTTTGTTTAGTGATAGTAGTCACTAAGTGCTTCTGCTAAAGTCACACTTTCTTTGCACTGAAGCAAATGTGAGGGCTAGAAGAGCATGGTAGAAATTGTCTCAGTACCTTGGGAAACCTTGCTTGGCAAGAAAGCTGGAAGTCCTTTTCTGAGTTTTATTGAGGTTCCTAAGTTGTCACTTCTGCAGCTCTGAGAGCAGACTTTACTTCTGTCACTGATGCCTGTATGTATGGGCCATTTTGTCTGCTATTTTCCCTGACAAATCGAGACACACCTCCAGGCTAAATCCTGCAAGAAGCACTCATCACCATGTAGCACACACACAACAGACCTAACCTTACAGATACCCCTCCCAGATGCAGATCCCCAGATGGGTCTTTGCTGTTTCTCATTGTTTCCAAAGCCAGACTCCATTCTCACACTTTTCTGCTGAATCTGCAGCAAAATTAATCTCTGTGTATGATTTAGTGAGCAACAAAATGATGGCTGTTTGTTTTCTATCAGAGGGGCCCTGCACCTGGATAAACTGGTGCTTTTCCAATGTTTAAAATAGATACTTTAATGTAAAAACAGTCACTACGAAAGTAAAAAAAAAAAGTAAATCTGAGTCAAATCAGCAAGTGGATCAAAAGAAAAAATGTTTACAAATGTTCTCAAGCAAAGCTATTATTCATTTACTTATCTTCTTTCCCAGTGCTTTGAACTCTTTGTGTGGAGACAGGAGGGAAAAGCCCTAATTTTTTAAGCCCATTAGCTTTAGCTGAAGTATTCTGTGTCCTCAATTATTTTAGTTGAACCAGCTTGACAAATGAATTAAAACCTAGGTAATGGAGGCTTTTCCTTTTCCACTAACTCCAGCAGTTCAATGTATTACTCCCTCTCTCTTTTGGGAAGAGAAATTTAAAAACCTGCCTGTCTCCAAGAACATTTTGATTCACATGTGCAGGTGCAAGTATGTGCATGCTTGCTTTGCACACGAGATGGTGACATCGTTGAACTGAGAAACAGACCAAAACCAGTTACTTCTAATCCACTTTGGGATCAAAGCCACTTGTGCTGATTTGTGTGAATTACCAGCTGGGGAGTCACTGCACATCACTGTATGTCTTTGCACACATCCTTGCTAACACTTGGTTCCACCCATTGCTTCCTTCTCCAGTGGCCAGGAGAAATAATGAAGTTGGGAATAAAGAAATGGAAACCAGGCACTGGCAGCCGCAAGTGGGTGTTATGGGCATGGCACAGTTGTTTTGCAGTGAAGGGTATAAAGTCATCTCTACTGGCTGGACAAAACGCTTACGTGAATAGGATCCTGTGGCTCAGCTTAAGGGTCAGGAATGAGTGTCATGAAGATGTGCATTTCCGTGGAAGATTTCATTTCCGCCTTTGCTCTCTCTGCCAGGGAGGAGGATGAGTACTCGGAGCTGCGGTCGGAGCTGAGCCAAAGCCAGCAAGAGGTGAATGACGACTCGCGCAGCATGGACCAGAACTCTGTCTCAGTGCCAGAAAACCAGTCCACCATGGTCACTGCAGACGTGGGTGAGTTGTGTTGATAGCAGAAGTGATGCCTTCCCACAGCAGAAAGGTATCATAGCTTTTGAAATGAAAATCCGAGCATTTGGTGAGGAAATGAATTAATGTAGGCTGTGTTAATCCCAATTGATGCTGAGCTTCCACACGACTGTGAACTTACATGTGAAGTAACCTCTGTGCCTTGATTGTAGAATCATAGAATCATTAAGTTTGGGAAAATATCTCTGAGATCATTGAGTCCAGCCATCAACCCAGCACCATCACTATGTTCACCATTAAACCATGTCCTCATGGTTGGTTGAACACTTTCAGGGATGGTGATTCCAGAGTTCCCCTAGGCAGTTTATTCCAATGCTTTACAGCCCTGTCCATGAACATGTGTTTTCTTATATAGAATCTAAACCTCCCCTGGTGCAGCTTGAGGCTGTTTGCTCTTGTGTGGTCGCTTTTTAACTGGGAAAAGAATCTGACCCTCACCTGACTGCAGCCTCTCAGGTATTTTTAGAGAGCAGTAATGTCTCCCCTGAGCCTCCATTTCTCCAGAATTCTGGCAGAATTCTGGTGTAATCCTCACTATGACAGATTTCTAGAATTGTCTTCAGAACACTGTTCCTGTTTTTTATACTATATTGTTCATAAATGCAAGACCTGCAACCCCACATTTGTATTTACATGTCTGTGATTTCTACAAACGTCGGTACAACAGTATTAATAATAATGTGACTGCGAAGTGTCTGACCTAGGGAATTCAAAATATTTGATAGGCGTTTCTATAGTTGCAAAAAATAAATGTTTTACTTTCAAAAGTTAATGTTTTGTTCCTACTTGAACTGTTAAGTTCCTACTTGAACAGATTCTAATATGAGGAATTTTTTTTCTTAATTTTCTTCTTATCAAGAAGAAGAAGAAGAAAAAAAGAAATCACTTTTTAGCATTTATTTTGTCTACATGAAGTGGAGCTGAACCAGGGTTTGTGGACATAAATGGCTAGTTGTCTGTTTAAGTTTATTCTAACAATGAAAAACATGGCAGTAGAGTGATGTACAATGTAGAGGCCTAGAAGATAAGGGGGCTGATGTATCTGCCTCAAAGACCAACAGACAGATAGCTCTGGAGCCAGTCAAGGATTGTTGGTACTAACAGTGAAGGATTGTTGGTACTAACACAGTGTGAGGAGGAGCAGGATGTGGCTGGAGAAGGGAGCCATGCGGAGGTACAGGCAGCACTTTTCAGGGACAGATGTCCTCGTTTAGTTAAGCACAACACAGCACACAGCAAGTTGCAGGGATGAGGCTGAGAAGTGGGTATGGGCTGCAGAGGGAAATCCAGACCGCCCAAGACCCCAGAAGCCCTCCCAGCCATTTCTAGAATGGTCTGAAAGAACAGATTGCCCACAATAACTAATTTGCATAGAAAGGGAGAAGCTTACATCCAGAGCAGGGAAAACTTACCTACAAACAGGTACCTCCACAAACCCCTGTGTGCTTGCTCTGCATGTGCAACCCAGCACCCTGAATAGCTGGACCATGCCAGAGCCAGAACTGGTGATCTTCTCTCTTCTTCTCTTTCTCTCTCCCCCTTCTCCTTCTCTCTCTTCCCTTTCCCGCTTTATCCAGAAGCATCTGCCATGTGCTTACATAGTAGGTCATGCCTTAACCTGACCCAATTTCCATGCCAAGTGTGTATTTCTGAGCTTTTGTTGATCCTCTGACTTCTGTCATTCCTTTGACCACAAGCATCTGCAAATCTTGGGTGCTCCGTTTCCCTTAAGGATAGGACTCACAGATAGCAATGGACAAAATAAGAGTGTTATATCTAGGGATTCCTGCATTTCTTCCATATTTTCCTTCTATCCGTAGATTCTGTTGGTTTTGGGTGTTATTTTCATATTGCTGTGAAAATAAATTGCACACACACATACAGATACAGGAATATGTATCATTTTAATCCTTCTAGATATAGGTATATAGGGATTAAAAAATCATGCTCTATAACCCATGTGCATGACTTGCTTACTGCCCTAATGGAGTGAGCATCAGTGACTTAGTAAAACCAGTAATACCTCATGACACATTAATGTGTGTGGATCTGCTGCTCTGTTGCTACAGGCAATAAAACATGTAGAGTTAGAACTGTGAATGCTCTCCACTATGTCTTGCAGAGCTTGTGATTGGGCTGTGCTGGTTTTCTGTCAGAAATTGTAAACCACTTATTTTATGAGGGAAATGTCACAGTCGGAACAAATCCCAGCAGACGAGGTCTTGTGAAGGTTGTTTAAATGTACAAAATGTTTATTCCAGAAGATGATGTGGAAAAAAGCAAATTCAAGCAAACAAAACACAAATTTTTTACAAGCATCCTGCTTGCTATATCCTGCTTGTAAGTGAGTGGTGGTATTATTATCAAGGGCTTTTTTTGGCATTATTATAACACATGGGTGGCTGCTAATCAGGAATTAGTGAAATCACTTCCCAGAAAAATATATATATGTTTCCCATTCAAATTTTTCATGCAATGTTGTAACATCATTGTGAACTCTTCTTTTTGGTCAGCAGTAGGTTTGTGTTTATGTGTATTAGGCTGTGGAGTTAGATTTATGTTAATGAGTTTGCAGTTTTTTACTTTCTTCTCCTCTCATTCCTTCATCCAGCAGCTCTCAGTCTTCCCTTGAACAGGGGGATTTCAAGGCAGTCTGCAATAATCCAGTGACTCATGTCTGTTAAAATTCAGACCCAGTTCAGTGCCACTGCTTTAGTGCAAGAACCACAGCTACGAGGCTACCACAAAATTCTGACTGTGGTGAAACACTTGCAGAAGCTTGCAGTACAGGAATGACACCCTCCACCAAGAACGCCTGCCACTGCTTTTAGTGGGATAGAGGACCTGCGGGTGTGCTGCCGCCTCATAGTGCACCCCTTGTGTGCTCTGCTGTGGGTAGCTACTGCAAACTCTTACCTAGCGAGCCAGAAATGCTGACTGGCACATCCAGGAGGCAGCACAAGGGTGAATTCTGCCACAGGTCTGCCTTAGGAGCTGCCAATGTCTGTCACCAGAGTTGAACCTAAGAAAAACAAAAATACAATTTATGAAGTGAGCTAGCAAGCGACAGAGACCCACTTGTTTTCACATAAGTGGAGGATGCTATGGCAGTGGGCACTAGAAGAGGTTTGCCTAAAGGCAGGAAAGGAAGTCATTCTCTGTGATATTTTATAATTAAAATAGCATTGTTGTATAAGCTGGTGATATGGTTGTAGTACGGGACATAACAAGCTGTGGTGTTATGACCCCTGAATATTCTGCAGTTGCATTTGAAGGACTAGCTATTAAGATAAAATACAGGCTCTAAGATAAGTTGGTAGGGATCATTTTTGTAAACACCATGATTTTTTAAAATTAGGCAGTACCTAAGTACAACCACAAAAATTTCTCTGAAAAACATCAAGTTATAACATCACTGAATGTACCAGACAGAAAAATATTGTATTTACAGAGACAAATGTATGACATTAATAAAATCAGGATAATAGGCCTTGAATGGCCAAAAGAACAGCATAAAGAAATGTCACAGAATGTAAGCATGTAATATCTTAAAATGTTCTTCCGAAAAGAGGGGATTTTGAAGAAAGCATGAACACTTCAGATAAGCTGTGGGGCTGTTATTTGTCAGATGAGAGGTAGCTCATGATTTCAGTTGATGTGATTATAGTGTTTAAGCCTATCAGTTGTCGAGGAAAAAGTGGCAGAGTGCAAGGACATTCTTTGAACAGTATCAGTCCTGGCTGTTCTGCAGCAGTCGCTTCCTGGTTAGGGTTTGTTTTTTCACTGAGTCACTAATTGTTGTGATGTTTGTTTTGTTTTGTCTTGCTTTCTTTTAGATAACTGTAGTGACTTGAATTCAGAGCTGCAGAGAGTGCTGACAGGTCTGGAAAATGTTGTCTGTGGGAGGAAGAAAAGCAGCTGCAGTTTATCGGTGGCAGAAGTGGACAGACACATTGAGCAACTCACTACTGCCAGCGAACATTGTGATTTAGCCATTAAGGTAATGGTAACATTAGCCTCTAAAATGCAGTGTGCTCATTGACTGAGACACCTGATCACTTCTGCAGTAATCACACTTCGATTCCAAAGGTGTTAAAAGTACTTCACAGGAGTCAACTTGAGTTCACAGTGTGCGTTTGGTAAGTAGTAACACACCTGTTCTACACCTTCCAAGGTCCAGGAGGAGCTACTTTTGACCTCAAAACAGAAATATATTTGTCTTACGCTCATTTCAAAGATAAGAGAAATGGAGATACTCAACATTTAATTTACTTTCTTAAGCAAGTTTGCTTATCCAGCAAACAAGTTGTCACCTGCCCAAGGTCCTACAGGTAATCATTGACCAGTGACGGAAAACACAGTGTGTATACCTAGGTTGTGATTTGGCTGTCTTAAAATCTAAAGCTGTCCGGGTTCCAGCTAGGAGTGGGTTAATTTTTGCAGTAGCCAGGAGGGGGCATGGCCAGCTTATCTTGTATCCCTCATTTTTCAGGAAGGGCGGAAGGGGTCCCTTCCTGGTCGTGTATTCTTGGGGGTGAGAGCTCTTGTTCAAATTGTCCATTTCTTGTACACTCTGTTATTAGTATTTTTGCTGTTACTGTTCATTTTCTTACCTCATTGCTGTTGCCAGTAAATAGTTCTTATCTCAACCCCTGATCTTTGCCTTTTGTGCCTGTGATTTCCCTTTCCATCCCACCACAGAGGACTGGGGAGTGAGTGCGCAGGGCGTGGTTTGGAGTTGTTTCAGTGGGAACACTAAATTGGGGAGCACCATTCCTAAACCACAACAAAAGCGAATTTAACACAAAGCATTTGTTGTGCATTAGTTCAAATGAGAGATTAGACTCAGGAACAAGTAATTCAAGTGATAATCTGTATGTGTTGCATTTATTGTGAATGTTACAGAACAAGGAGAGGGATGTTTGGTGGCACGTGTAATAAGAGGCACTGCAGTTCAGAACCTGAAAGCAAGGGAGCCGCAGAGAATCTTCCTATATACAGGGGAAAAGGTGAACAAGTTTTTTGTGTCAGCTGCAAAGGTGTCAGTGACTTGTTTATACAAGAAAAATTGTATTGACAGTTTACTCTAGAAGTGAGGAGGTCTGTGACCATTCTGGATGACTTTGACAACCCTTTGTGTTACTACTGGGAAAAGTTCCTTCTGTCCCTGGTGGTGTCTGAGAAATATAACAAAATAAAAAGAAATTAATGTTGAGTAGTAATTTGAAGAATGTGTTTATATTTGACTTCTGGTCTCTTGAGATCGGTATTAAAGCAGTTTATTCAAATGTCTCAGAGGATTAGGATCAGTACTTTGAATGTGGCCAAGTACTGTTCGGAGTTTTAGGCTTAACTGTTTTCAGAAGTCACTATCCACCAAAAGAGACACTCTGGATTCTGTGAAATAGGTAGAGATCAGCTTGTGTGAGGCCCACAGAAGTATCTGAAGTGAGATGTGTTTAATGTAGCAAAACCTACATGTAGAGCCCCTTTCTACCATTCCACCCCTGCCTGCAGGTAATTTCTGCTTTCCTGTTTCCTCAGAGAAAAAATGGAGAGATTTTTAAAGTGGGTGGAATTGTGAATGGAACCTTGAAATATTCTGACTATCTTTTGCCTTGACTATTGGCTTTTTTCTTTACCAGCAGACTAATGTATTTAAATATTTTAAATCCTTCAGCTTTGGTGGTTAAATTTCACTAGATTCCTTTTAATGCAGTTGCTGCTGAATTTTTTTTTTTTGCTTCTTCTATACAAATCATGTGATGCGAGCTAACTCAATTGTTTCTGTCCCACAAAAACTGAAAAGACCTTGAAATTAAATTTATCAGATTGTCTTACAAACTGAGCAGTTACAAAAGCGTCATTTAAGAAAAGGATTTAAGGAAATTTCCACAGGATAGTCTGGTTAATGCTTCATTTGTTTTGGAGAGCACATCAATAACAGATACCTAACCACTAAAATTTTGCTGATTAAAAAAGCTGTAAATATTTCCAAGGATGAAACATTTAGAACATGAGAGCAGCTGTACTGGGTTGGGCCTAGTGGCAGATGCTAATGGAAAGACAGCATCAAAAATGACATGCATAGTGTCTTCCCCTTCTTCCCCTTCCTTCAAAGATGCTTCTAGCAAAGTGGGTCTGCAGGGACTTGAACCAAACATGATGTCTTTGTGTTTAATTGTAATGGGTGGAATTTTCTTCCTTACTTCTATCTACTGTGTTTTTTAGCCTGTCTAAATTTTTGACCTCCATAAATTCCATTAGGAGTAAATTCTGCCACTGAGTTACACCATATGAAGAAGTACTGCTTTTGCTTCTTTTAAACCTGATATTTGCTGATTTAATCTGATACCACATCTGTAACACAACACTTCTTGTAGAGAAAATAAGGAAGAGAGCACTGATGGCAGTGTCAGAGACAAGACTGGAATTACCATGATATGGCATCCTGTTGCCATGTGCTCAGAACACGACATTGTCATTCAATCCCATACTCCATGAAATTATACCTGAATTATCTGCTGTGCCTCAGATAAAACTGCTTTGTAATGCTGCTTTGAAGAAAACTAATCAACGTTATTTTACATAGCTGTATCTATGTACAGTGTTTATATCTCGATTTCCATAGAGGATGGTTGGTAGCATATTGGATACTGGAGAATTGCTGCAGTAGTAGTGCTCTGAGGAGAAGCAGTGGCTTAGGAAAGGGAGGGGTTGGGAAAATAGCAGCACTGGAGCATAGGGAATAAGGAAGAAGGAGGCAGCAGCAGTACTTTGCATTTGAGGGGTGAGAAAACAGCAGGGGAAGTTTGAGAGGGGTATTGGGGAGGGAAGAAGGGAGAGGAGAAATCAGCAGCAAAGAGGCACTGTTTGAAATAAAGCTGGCATCATCAAAAGGGAATGCTCCTGCCATTACAGAGCTTCTCTTCACATTGTGAGATTAACCACCCTGTGCTTATTCAGAGCTTGAACTCATCCTCGTGCTGTGTTGAAATAATTTACCTTGTCATAATTTCAGACTTATGGGTCCAAGTGAAGCTGATACAAGAGAGAGCTGCAGCTTCTTTCATCTCACAGAGATATTGCAAGGCTCTGCTTTTTCAGAAAAGTAATTTCAGTTTCCTACCAAATCTGTAAGCAGAATTACAGTGTAGATGCTCTGTCAATAGAGTTTCATAATTATGGCTCTAAATGTATTGCAGTTTTATGTAAGAGAGACATGAAATACAATTCGAAACGATAAACTGAACAAATAAAATTTCATTGGTACCTCAAAGTCACACAGTGCTGAAAATACTGGGAAGATTTCTTGCAGAAAAAAAAAAGTTGTGTCTCTAACTAGGTTTGTCATTTTCAGCTGTACTCTAGTTGGTTCTTTTAGTCCCTCCCAATTTAAAGAAATAAACAGAGTAGTAATTTTTGTTACAGTGAGAATCATAGATTCATAGAATATGCTGAATTTGAAGGGACCAATCAGGATGTAAATGTTCTTTTGAATAAAACAATTAAAACCTTGGTGCATGAGTTATCTTCCATATTAGATATAAAAGTATAGGCTTTAGCTGTAACTTTTTTTTGATTAGCCAATGAAATGAAACTTTCAGCATTGCCAGTGATGTCAAATATTCTTTTGTTTTCCATGTTTCTTCCCATCATTTTAATACACACTGCTTTTAGGGAGTTGCAAAAGCCTATGGGTGACATTTGGAGTGGTTTTGCTTGTTGCAGATATCTTCCGTAGTTGAAGAAATGGAACACAGGGACAGCATACACTGGGTAGTAGATTCCAAACTGCAGGTTGTTCCGTGACACACTGAGTGTTATGCTGTGTTTCAGGACACTGGGTGGCCAGTCTGACAGTCAGTTCAGGCATGGCAGTATTGCCTTGCTGGTGGTGGGTGCTTGTAGTTTAGTTTCACCCACTGGAAGTTCCTGAATGTCCCTTGTATTGAACAGTGCCTACAAGGCACAGCTCTGAGCACAGAGGTGGGATGGGAAGTGCTGAATGGCACTGTGTCCCGGAGAAACCCAGCCTTTTTTTAGGCACTAGAAAGACTGTAACATCCCCTCTAAGCCTAGCCAAGGCCAGAGTTCTTTCTTTTATTTTGCTGTCACCTCAAGGAAAGAACATACTCAGGGACATGGGAAAGAAGAGCCCTCTTTTAATCCTCTCCCACTCTTTTCCTTGCCCTTTTGTGGCATTGGTCTAGCAATAAATAAGGCCCCATGCCATGCACATTCACAGGCTTCTCATTTCTGCCTATTACTCAGCAGGGTAACAATAAGTACAGTGCTCGCCCATGACAAGGAGTCGTTAATTTGTTCTAAAGTATTCTGAGATTAAACTACCAGGATTGCTGGCATTCACAGGTGACATATTTTATTTGCGTGTATTTGTCATTTTTGGTGTTTGTCAGTACAAAATGTTTTAATGAAATGGTCAAACTGTCAAAAACGTAGGTAATAATTTTGTTTGATATTAGTTAGCAAACAAAAGAAACAAACTAATGCTGTTGAGAGGCTGTGGGGGTATATATAAGTGTGTAGAGTTGCCTGTTAATGCACATTTCTGTCCCATCTACCCATTGGTCCTGCCCAGTTGTCTTTGCCCCTCTCTGTTGATGACTCTGTTTTTGCAGACTGTGGAGGAGATTGAGGGTGTGCTGGGACGTGACCTTTATCCAAACCTGTCTGAGGAGAGGTCTCGGTGGGAGAAGGAGCTGGCTGGCCTTCGGGAAGAGAATGAGAGCCTCACAGCCATGCTGTGCAGCAAAGAGGAGGAGCTCAACAGGACCAAGGCTACCATGAACGCTGTCCGTGAAGAGAGGGACAGACTGCGTAGAAGGGTAAGGCTGCTGCACAGATGATGCCTTCTTCTTCCTCCAACCTGTGTGATTTTGTCACCAGGACAGGCTTCTCTTTAATCTTACTTCCTGTGCCAGCTATAGGGCTTTTTGTTTTTCCAAAACTAGGACAGAACTGAACATAATTGAAAAAGAGTGTGTGACAAACAGCCAGCGTGCACAACAACCTGCTTTCAGAAATCATGTGTTAACAGAAAAACTGATACTCATCTTCAAGGAAGCATATGTAACTTGGCTATAGAGAAAGCAGATGTTCATCTAGTGAACTTTCCTGTGAGGCTCTTTTTTCCTGTAAACAGCAAATACTTCGTTGTTTTTAATGGGAATTCAGTTTGTGATTAGGAGAAGGAAAAATAGCAGGACTCCTGTCAGTGGGTAATAATTCTCATACTGAACAATGAGTAGTTCCAGCCATGTCCTGCTTCCCTGTCTACATTTTATGATGCTTTAAGGTCAGATAAAGGCTTTGTGCTTTGTGTGGAGTCCAAAGTAAAAAAAAAAAAAAGCAGGACAAATTTGTTCACAAAAAAAGATGAAAGATCCAAGAGAATGTGACCTCAGTCTTGGTTACTTTTAAAATCTGTTAACTTTGTACCTGTTAAATTTGCAGAGTTTTGGCTAGATATGAAGTATTTTTGTTTTTATAAAAGGCAGTTTAGAGTTTGTGTTCAGTCTGAATGACAGTTCAGACCACTATATCATGGTAAAGTATTGCAAGTATTATTTTTTACCTATTGGCAGCAGATCAGCTTTTTTTGCTGTTCTAAACCAACATTGTTCTGCAGTGACTGTGCCATTTTAGCATGAACTTGTGTTGTTTGAGATTTCCAATCTTCAGATATGAAGCCACAAATTACCTTTTCAAAACTCTCTATCCTCTCCTAACACTAAAAAGGCATGTGTGATGAGGCAAGAATAGTAATCTCCTATCACATAAAGCAAGACTAATTCAACTTTTCCTTTGTAAATTTTTGTCTTATTATATACCATAGGTTGTTTTCAGTCCTGAAATTTTTGGACTGATTTTATAGTGACAATTTTTTTTTTTTTTAGCGGAGGCAGTGCTACCCCTTGAGCTACAGAAGTAGCATTTATGGACTGGCTGGATTGTTGCCAAATTGAAGGGGGTGGACACCAACACAAGCAGGCAGAGAATAGAAGTGTGTGCTTGAGAAATTTGCTTACACAAATGCAGATATTGACACTGCAAGTGATACAGATCAATACTGAGATATCAAACAAGAAAAAGATAGGTGGCCTTGAGCATAGAAAAAGATTCATGTTTTGAGAAGTATGGCATGCAAGTTAAGGGGCTTGAAAGAATGGTCACAAGAATTTATGCTGACAGCCAGGAGCTCCTCAGTTTAGAAACAGAAGAGGAGAGAGAGTTGGTGTTGTACCCTCAGGGATCAGCATGGCTGAGCCATAATGGCAAATTCAGTCCAATGAGGTACCAGAGAAGTTATTTCCAGTGGAGACTGGAAAAACTGTGTAGAGTAGCGAGATCTGATCTGGAATGCCATATGTCATTCTTATCTATTATGCATGTAAAGGTGCAATTTAAATTGGCAAAAAATGATGTAGACAATGGTCAGAGAAATGGGCATTATCCGTGGAGAAGGGACTTGTCCTGTTCAGCATGGCAAAACAAAATCTTAGTTTGTTTTCTCTTTTACAAGTGCTAGAGAAATAAAATGAAAGTGAGAGTAACGGCTCTCTAAACATAGGGACAAAACTGGCACAAGAACAGGTTAATATGAACCACTGGTGGCTGTATGAGGCCAGAAGTTAGACTGTGAAGTGTCTCAGAGACAAGAAGGTTGTGGTTCTGAAGAAACAGTAAGGAGTAAGGCTACTGAGTTAACTACTTTCTAAATGGGGCTTTAAAATACTAAAGTTATGTTTGTATAATAAATACATGATTATGCAGGGATACCTGTTAAAACCAGGGTCATTACATTAGGATTGTATCCAAAGGAAAGCAGAAAAAGCCAGGTTAACACAGCTGCATTAATTCTAGAGCCAGCCTTAGCATCTTTTCACTATTCTGCTATGTTTGTCTGGCTGCCACCAGTGCCAGTTCTCTATTATGGACGCATGTCTGGTGGAATTGAGGTCATCTACTTGTTTCAGTTATTTGCAACTACAGAGGACTTCACTGAAATCTAGTGATTAATATCAGGCTTATCATGCAGAACAACTGATTTATTGCCCCCACCAGAGAAGTTAGTTCATGACATATGACCCTGTCTGCACACTATGCAATTGTTGCACTAGAGACCAGATTTGCATTTTTAATGTAGCTTTATGTCCATAATGGCAGCAAAATAAATGTTTTCTTTGACCTATGAAATATTTTCTCCATGCCACCTGAACTCAAGAGTCACTTCAAATTATTTCCCTGGAGATTGGAAAGGAGATTCAACTAAAATTTAGTTATTGTCTTTCTCAGATTAAATTGGGTGAAGTGAACAAGCTTCAAGTTGACCAGATCAATAGGTCTGTTCCTTCAGACCAATGCCTGTAATCAAGCAGAGTGCTTTCAATACAATTTTTCTCAGGCTTGTTGGAGATTTAATTTAATTAGGTATTTACTGCGCTCAGTTAACAGATTGAGCTGCTCTCTGGAACAGTAGCTAAGAAACAACATACATACAGAGTTTGTTTCTCACAGGTCATTAGTGAGTGAGGTAATTGCTTACTTCTGTAGGTTGTCTGCAGTGTAACAGCTAATTTCATAATGCAGAGGTTTATTTTACCTCTGTATTATATTGCTGCATTAAAAATAAAATCTGTTTAGGTCCGGGCTGGTCAGTGCCCTAGGAACTGATTACGCATAGCTGACCATAATCCTGAATCCAGTAATACAGATAAGATGGTGGGGAACTTCTGTACCAGTTTGTGGGATTAATACTATTATTACATGAGAATAAAGTTGTAATCAGGTCAGCGCTATTTACAACTGCTGTATAGAGTAACAGGCTGAAGTAGTAGTAGAAAAAGTAATATTTGTGTTCTTACACAAAAGCCCTTGTATTCAGCAGGGGATTCAGATGAGCAGCAGTGAAACAGCATAAAAATTCCATTGTGACTGCAAAGTAAAAATTGTCGGTTTTTTCTTTACTGCCCACGAAAGTTGCCAGATGAGTGGTACTTCAGCACAGTCCTAAGGAGCTGGTTGGCATAAGAAGCAGTGGATGTGGGCAGCATTCAGGCTTCCCTGAGGCTGTTCTGAAGAACTAAGTCTGAAGTGAAAAGGCAGTTCTAGCTCTGGAAGCCTGTTAAGTCTGTTCTCTGCATGAGCCATATGTCAGCTTGTTCAGTTAATCCCATGCTTCTAGTTGTGAGGGTTGTTCTGTACCTGCTCCAAACTGAGCTGAAATCACCAAACTGACCAGAACAAAACCATTTCATTAGCTGTCTTCAGCTAAGACCCTAATGGAAACATAATCTGTGGAGTAGTAGAAAATTAACATTTTCTGTGTGATCTCATCAACTGCCCACATTTCCACTCCAGAAAACTTTGATTTTAGCAAAGGGCTCTCCCAAAATACGTGGTTCTTGTGGGCAGTTGAAACCTACCCCTACCACAGCAGTACTCAGATCCTTGGCCTTGCAGGTGTTCTTGGGCCAACACTGTTCTCAAATGACACAAAGCTGGCAGGATCTGCTGGACTCTTTGTTTTGTCGTCATTCCTGTTGGGATCAGAAGGTATTTTTCCAGATTGCAGGAGAGCACTGTTACATTATGGGCCTTTAGAGATTATTATCTGCTTGCACAGCTGAAAAGTGATCCTGGAACTGTTCTGTCTCCTTGTCTCTTGTTGAGCACCAGTAACCTGAGGTAGCAGCCCAGAGCTGTTTCCATTCTCTGCTTCCTTCAGTTGCGTGGTATTTGCTTATGCAGCAGCATCTCCTCTTGGGTGTCAACTAAGTCAAGTTTTACTTCTGTTTCCAAGCTTGCATGCAAATACTCAGTGTTTAATTAACCTTATAGATACCAGAAAAGATTTCTTTACCATGCTCAGTCGATCACAACAGACAATACAGGAACTCAGACTTTGTTTGCTCTGGTGCTCATGATATAGGAGAGGCTGAAAATTATCTGCCTGAAAGTAGTTATCACTAGGACTGAATGAAAGGTAAGGGATTCTTTTGGCTGGGAAGGACCCTCACCACACAGAGCAGCTTGAATTGTTACACTGGTGTTTGATTTGGCATCTTCTCCACAGATCTGCAGTATGCATGAATAAATTAGAAAGTGGGAGAGGTTCACTCCCTGTGGTTTGTTGTACTTCATCTTCCTCCTCTGTATAATAGGGGAAAGGAAATGAAGCAGCATTAAAATGATGGGGGGGAAAAAGAGCTTTTACTTGAAGGGTTCAAAGGTACTGTGTAATGAAACAGATCACAAGTAGGGTAGAACAAAAAGAATCACAAGCATGTCCCTCATTTGAAACTAATTTAGAAACAAAAGCGGCAGGTGTCCTTTGAATGTGGAAATCAGTGACAAAAACAGGCAGTTTGTAGCTGTGTTTTTTTATTTAGGATATGTTAATGAATCATGTAGTTGTCACTATGCATGTGTAAAATAAAAAGCCTAAAAACATGCTTCTGAGAGTCATGGTTACAAATAATAAGAATATTTCACTGAAGTATTTTTCTGTAGCCCATGATGCATTTGGACAAACATGTCTGTGATGCTTGCTAATAGCTTATTAAGTCTTTAATAAATTGAGCATTGCTGTAGTGTGTCAGCCCTTTTTCTCTTCTACCCTTGCTTGCTCTTTATTTAGTTCTTAAGGTGATAAGAAATTACCCTTAATTTTTCACTATTTCTTACTCCAAATCTCAGCATTGAAAGGAAAAAAAATCAGAAATGCAGCTAAACAATTGGTTCAATTGCAAAACATCAAATATTAATAAGTGACATTTTCAGTTGCTTATGTTTATATTAATAGCTTGAGAACATCTGTTTACACCTGACTTTTTTTTGGTATCTAGGCTGTCCATTACTCTGAAACCTAATATCTCTGTTGCCTTTTGTCTCACTTAGTGCACCTGCTCCTGCTCTTTCCAGGGTTCCTGCACTTCTTTACTTCTTTAGTTTCCTGGACTTCCTCCAATCATTTAGAAGATCTTTCCTTTTTTTCTGGATTTCACAGACATTACCCTGGATTTCTCCTTTTTCCCTCCATTCTCAGCTCGTTTTTTTTTTTCTGATCATGTAATAAGATCTGCTTGCCAGATAGTTTACACCTCATTTCAGTGCTTCAGGAGTTTATGGCAATTTTTATACCCTTCTGCGTATTTCCATTTTTAAACTAGTATGATGCAAGGACTCAAGAAATTTTGCTTTAAATCCTTCCTAGTTATTCCTCCTTGCAAACTCAGAAATCCACACTCTTCCTGTCTTCTGATGTAACTCTTTTGGGTTTGTTTCTTTACTTGTCTTTACCCATTGCATTTTGCCAGTTTTGTCATCGATTTCCTGTAAGATATTCCCATCTCTCCCATTTCCAAGAGGTTTTTTTGTGTCTCATGTGCAGTACTGCAGTTTACCTTCATTCTACAAGTTAACCTTTAGAATAATTTATATTACATTGGTGATGATGCTAAAGACTGTTGATACAGGGGGTCAGACAATTTTTAATCGTGCTTTTAAAACCAGTCTTTCATAACCCATGCATTGACCAAACCAGAGAAGAAAATGGCTCATCCAAATTTTAGTTTGGGTCTGGAGTATTTTTTCTCTTCTTTGGTCATTCTTTATTTTTTCTGTAGAATAGCTACCAGTGTGGAAAAGTACTTTCTGAGGAGATGCTGCATACTGCTTTTTTTACAGTTGAAGATTAAGTGACCAGAAATAGTTACCTAAGGTATCTCTGGGCAGTGTGGTAGGTGGGCAGCCCAGTCATGAGATGCTTGGTGAACGTATGAATTGTGAGATGGGTGATTTTGCAGATCGGACAAACTTGCCCTGTTATCCTGCTCAGAATTAGCATCCAGTACTCAGTGTTGCTAAAATTAGTGCAGTTATTTGTAGCAGTCAATTCAGCCTGTAATTTCACAAACGAAGGCCTGAATTAGTAAATACATCAAGAAGCTCAGATAAGCAGACAGGTTCTTTAAGTTGTGGTTGCTTCTATGATACAATATTAAGGCAGTGAGTTGCACAGATTAATAACTGTGCTATGCTCTGAGTTTTGTTCTAGAAATGCTTTCCTGAACAAAGCTTTACCTGACTACACTCTTATGTTCATTTTTCTTTCTGTTGCCAATGTTGTTTTACAGATCCATGTAAATAACTAGCTTTGTAATCCTGGCCAATAGTCACTGCCCAGTAAGAAAACACAGAATAAAGGAAACCTATCCTACATGCATTAAAGTTTTGTGTGATACAGTCTTTGCATAAGGTAGTTTTAAACTTCAGAGTCTACCAACGGTTGGCATTTAAGCAACTTTACCATTCTCTTTCCTGGTTGCACTTGAATTTAGAATGTTACTTCCTTCTGGACTGGAATCTTCCAGGGCTGGCTTCTGAGCATAGGTGAATATTTTAGCAATTTTTAAGTTGGACATGGAGGCTGGGGTTTTGTTTTATAAAGAATACATCCAAATGGTCTTCCTGTTTGTTTGCTTTTAAACAGTGCTGTAAAATAAGCACTTAGAGAATTCAATTTGGAACAGCCTGGGTAAAAAAAAATAGTAATAAATGGCAATTTTGACTTAATGAAGTTTTGGGTTTGCTTGTTTTATTTTTTTTTCAGTGTTAATGCCGCACTACAAATCCTGTCTGCACTGATGTTCCACATCTGCTAGCAAAAATATGCATGCATGGTTTATTTCGGCTTTATGCATATCAACAGGCTGAAATTATTGGTTTGCACCAGTAGAGCACTTCTGTCCTTAAGGTTTACATTAGTGCAGCTGTATCCATGTTGAAGCTAAATATGTGAACAAAGGAGGCCCCAGCTGCAAATATGTAGAAGATACTTGCTATGAATGTGCACTTCATACACTCTGCTGAGTTAACTTCATGATATAATTGAAGTTAAGATGTATAATTCTGGCTCAAGCACCTATATCCATTTTTCAGCAAGTTACTTTAAACTTTGGGGGATTTGATTTGAGGTTTTGTGTACTTTAGTTGTTTGGAATAATTTTGTTCAAGGTGTAGCATTCCTCCACAACTGAACAGGGAACTTAGGAGTGCGGTTTGACTTTATGTGTTTTTATTGTTGCTTTTTAAAAATACCATGTTACATAAAACACACAGGGGTTTTTTCCTTTTTTTGTAATTTGCAAATACCTAAAAATTCTTTTGACAATAAGTGCACAGGCAGTCTGTCCTTCAGTTTGTATACAACAGAGGGAGAGGCAGGGATACTCTTCAGGAAACAGAAGCAGGCTATAGAGGGTTGTAGGAGGCATAAGATACTGCTTTGGTGACTGGAGAACATTCCAACTTGAACTCTTTCCTCTCTGCAGTAGGTTGAAGCATCTGTTGTGCAGAGAACACATGACTGCTGCTGCTGCTTCAAACAGAGATTGGTAAAACACTGTCCAGATGCACCTACACCTAAGAAAGTCTTGAGTTTTAATGTAACTTTAATTTTGGGGTTTTTTGACTGAGGGACTTCAGCTTGCTTAGTCAGTTCTTTGTATAAATGTATTTAGAATAAAATCCCACCTTGCTTTAGAAAGTAGGAATCACAGTTGCATTTCATGCTACATACAAGAGGAGAAACCAAATAGGCTGAACTTTACTTGACTGGACTTCTGATAAAATTTCACCAATTCTGTTTTGTAGAGGCACTGTTCCAACAAAATCTCATAGAAACCTGTGTTTTTAAGGAAAACTGTGTTCAGGGGAATTTCCTCTTTAGATGGTTTCCTTCACCTTCTCCCATCTCACACTCTGTTTGAGATCCGTGGGAAAAATGAGCTCTGTCACTTTACCTTGTGTCATAACTGTTGTGTTAAGCAGACCATTTATTCCTTGTCTGTTGAGAATTATTCCAAGGTAAACACTATAATCTTTAGCACAGCTAGAGTTTGGCTCCTGCAGACCTTTCTTTTTTTTTTTAACCTTTAGACTGAAAATCTTTTGCCATCAGTTCTGTAAGTATCTGACGTGTTATGAGGACCATGCAGTGTTTGCAGTGTATGTTTACAGAGAGCTTTTGCAGACTGTTGGTTGAGTGCTTTGCTGGTATTTTTTTTTGTCTGTACGTTACTCACTAAATGGTGGCTTTACTTGACTGTAGTTCTGAAGCATGATTAATGTGTGAATTTCTTTAACCTTTAAATATGACCAAGTCATCATGTGATTTATTTTTGTCAAGAGTTTTGTTCACCACTGGAGTTTTCCATTAACAGGAGGATTGTTATTTGATTTGTTTAGCCGTCATTATCGTAGGCTGGAGCATTAGCTATACCCCAGAGAGAATAATTCCTATACCTATAGTACAGCTGAAACCCTGAGTAATTATTCTACAGTGTTATGTTCACATATTTCCACATTGCAAATAGTTCAAAAAACTGACAGCAGTGGGATTTTAAAATAACCTCCACTCCTCTGCGCCCCACATGAAAACTTCGCGGCCACCATAGTACAAAAATGTAACTTCTGTGCTGAAGCCAGAAGCAATTGGACAATAAGAAAATCTTCAGACTATTTAAACCATGAAAGTGGAAAAATCAGAATGTTATGTTTTGTTGCAGGTTCGGGAGCTGCAGACTCGTTTGCAGAGCGTGCAGGCCACAGGCCCATCCAGCCCGAGCCGTCTCACTCCTGCCAACCGCCCCGTTAACCCCAGCACGGGAGAGCTGAGCACCAGCAGCAGCAGCAACGACATTCCCATTGCCAAGGTGGGGTTTGTTTGTTTGTAACCCTTCTCAGACCTGGGGAAAGCAGGCTTAATTTTGTGCTGTGCAAACGTGGGATTAACTGGGAGATGTCCAGGGGAGTCCTGAGCAGGTCTGTGAACTTGAGCTGTGGAAAGGAATTAAATACTATTGATTGTAGTTCTCAGTTATACCACAGGGCTCAATTCTCTAGTAGTTTGCTTCAGCTTTGCAAGTGTAACTAGAGAACAGATGGATTTTGTGTGATCTTTATGGGGTGTGTGCTCCTGTGTAACCTGTGCAGCATTCTGACTTACAGATTGCTGAAAGAGTGAAGTTGTCAAAGACAAGATCAGAGTCTTCATCGTCTGATAGACCTGTCTTAGGATCAGAAATCAGCAGCATAGGGGTAAGGACTAAGAACTGTGTGCATGCATGATCCATGTTCCAATAAAAGCATTGTTTCCTTAATAATATATGAACTATCTGAAAATACTTTAAAAGCTAGTTTGAGGAAAATATTTCAACAAAGAATATTTCACCCAGTATTAAGATCTCATTTTCTGATACCTGGTGCCTAGAAATCTCTCTCTTGAGTGACTTCAAGAGGAAATTTTTGGAGTCAGTTCCTCCAAGATATTCTTCAAGAAGACTCTCCAGTTGCATTTCACAACTTTCTACCAACAGCAAACTGGATTCTGCTTTTGAAATGCCAGTGTAAATCAGTAACACTGTTGTTACTGTGTGTTAATATTTGTTTTACTGAAGAACTTGGCTCTAACACTTTGCTAAGCTCTCAGGAACATAAGTAACTTGCATAGTAGGCTCTTTAAAAGTATAACGAAATAATGGACTTCACCCTTGGTTAGTAGAATTCTAGAACAAAGTGGCTTCTAAAAGTGGAATCTTGTAAATATTCTATTCAATGTAAAATTCATAACAAAAACTGAATAATGAATGCCTTGAGGTGAGTGCATGCAGGCAAATGCAGTTCTCAGTGCCGAAGGTATCTGGGAGAAATCCAGTGGGTATCTGTTCACAATGATCTGTTAACTGCCCTGTGCAGGTGTCTAGTACCGTGGCTGAGCATTTGGCACATTCCCTCCAAGACTGCTCAAACATCCAAGAAATCTTCCAGACTCTCTATTCACATGGATCTGCTATCTCTGAAAGTAAAATCCGTGAGTTTGAAGTGGAGACGGAGAGATTAAATAGGTGAGCTGGAAAGTTAGATATGCTCACGCATGTTGTCTTCTGTTAGCTTTTTTACCCTTTTTGAACATTTCTTAGTTCAGTTCCAGCTCAGCTGTGGCAGCTGCAGATAAACATGGAATGTGGTTGCTGAAGAGGAGATTGAATCATGTGCTAAGGATTCTTTCCATGAGTATGAGTTTGTTCATTATTAGATCAGCACGGCACCTTCCCCTGTCTGCACTGTGGAGTGTCCCTTCTCTGTGCCTGACCAAGTAGTCATGGCATCTTTTCTCATCGGACACATCACTCCTTGAAATAAGGACTCCCATAACTTAGTCTGCATCATTCTGGAATTAGCTTGCTTTGTTTTGTCCTGAGGAAACACAATAATAGCATTTAACTGTCTCAATAAATGTACTGATGTGTGGTGGTGTTGCATATATACCAGGAAATAGGTTTCTGTCTGCAGAAGAGAGATTGCAGCTTTCTGGTTGCAGTTAAAATACTGCTGGCATTACCCTTCAGCAAGCTCTATGAAAACCAATGTTTTGTGTCTTTTTTGGCACATAAAATCAAAACTGTGGTTCACAAACATGAGAATCATGTCTCAGCATGTCTCTATCCAAATTCTGTCTTCCCCACAGCTAGCTCAAATTTAGTCTGATCAGTACGATATCTCTTTTTATTTATAGCTCATGTTTTTGTAGTGCTGTAAAACGTGATCCTTGTTTTCTTTTTTCTTTTTTTTTTCTTTTTTTCTGCACACTGCACAATTATGCTTTGACAGCATGTGTCATCATAGGAGATGTCAAGATATAGAAAGTGACAAGTTCTAGCAGCTAGAAAAGTCAGGGCTTTATTCTGGTAACTGAACAAATGGTATACTAGCTGTTCTCATTGTTCTTTGTCAAGAAGTCAGTGGTTTTAGAGTCCTGGATGGCACGGATTTCTTCGTTAGCTGCCTGTACAAGGTTTCAAATTGTTTGTCTCTCTGGTTTTGGCATATATCCAGTTTTTACAGTTAGGCATAGTACAGCACAGTTGTCAGCAGAGAGAATAAACAGTAATACTGGTGTTATTCTGAATCTTCATTTTCATGTTCAGAGGTAACCACATTGAGGAGGTTATTACAGTTAAGCTTCTGTTTGACTGTTGCCTGAACATTTGGAGATTACATTGCCCCACTGAAACCTCATTCGTAGTTGACGTTCGCTCTCTAATCACAACCCAAACATGACTTCAGGTGGAATGGTTCCTCTGGATGTTCAGAAGAAAGGAGGCATTTATGCAACTGCATGATCGCTGCACGCATCCACAGTCACACTAATGAATATGCCATTTAAAACAAGTTGCAAATGTGGCAGCAGAAAGTGAGGAATGAAGGCAGAAAGTTTGAGCAAAAGGTTAATATGAAACTGTCCTATGCAGCAGTCTTGTGGCTGCAAAACAAGGGTGCAGCTTTCTGCTTGCTGCTGCTGCATGGGGTTATGACTACATTTTATGGGAAGGAGAGGAGGAGAGGATGACCTAAGAGAAAATTCTATCCTCTTGGCTGTTGATAAGGGATACAGAACTGATGGATTTTGCCATCTTCATTAAAAAACAGTTGGGTAGACCAAAAAATTTTTGTTGTTTCACAGTATGATTGTCCTGAAATTTTCAGGACAGTGACTGCAAGTTAAGCTTGAAGGTTGCAAATGACTTTTTTTTTTGCAGCCGTATTGAACACCTGAAATCCCAGAACGACTTGCTGACAATAACACTGGAGGAGTGCAAGAGCAATGCGGAGAGGATGAGCATGCTTGTGGGCAAGTACGAGTCCAATGCCACAGCCCTCAGGCTGGCACTGCAGTACAGGTATGTACCTACACAGGGGGCTCAGCCAGGAGGAGAGAGCTGGGGGAGACTTGGTAGAATCGTTCAAGAGTGAAGTTGTTGGTGTGCCATAGTAATACTGTTTATTTTTTGTTTCCTCCCTGAAAAAGGCACCCCTTTGGTTAAACTTCTTGACAGACTACCCAACTGAAGTTATTGCTACAGTGTATTTCAACTCTAGTTGAGCAGCATGTGACAGGAATGTAGAGGTCTATCTCTTCATTCTTAAATACTGAATTAACATTTGAATTAGGGGTCGTGTGTCGGCTCAGGTTGTCTTGCTGAATCCAACATTAAGATACAGTTTCTCTGTACCTTTCCGAAGAGCAGTGGACCAGAGGGTGTTATACTCCACATAACTTAGAATGACTTTGTATTGCATCAGTTGGAATTGTGGAATAATGGCTTGGTATTTGGTAATAAGTATGTAAATTTGCTTCAGACTGTTTGCAGAAATATTGTGTCACTTAACACCTTCAACTACAACTAATTTGGGATGGGCAGGTTTGATCTTGGGACAAATTGTGTGCCTTTTAAAGAATGTATTCTACTATCAGCCTTGAGCAAATTGCAAGGAAGTGTAAATTGCTAATAGTATATTAGTATGTATTTTTAAAAACATTAAAATGCAACAGGGAATGTGTGACCCATAATTGAAAGCTGTTCTGTTTTAAGGAGGAAGATCTTACAGCCAGGACAGAGCAAGAAGTATTTTTCTTGAATCTTCTTTTCTTCTTACAACACTTTGTGTAGTATAATTATATTGTAGAGTATAGGATACTGTATTTTGTATAGTGAAAAGGTCTGGGAAAAGTTTCTCAGAGGGATCATGTTGACCACTGTTTGTATTGTCATCTGTTTAAAACATACTTCTGGAGCTTCCTTTATTTCAGGTCACTCTCTTCTCTTTTGTCTCGTTACATTACTTGAGGCCATCCTGGCACTGTTATAAGAACAGGGAGACTGCTGAATGCTTGTGATAGAAGCTATGTGTATAATGTTATTCAATATCCCTGCTGCTAGACAAGTAATAGAGATATAGCTATCTCTATTTTGTTGTTGCTATTGCAGGTATTGTTCCCCTTTAAATTGCAGTAAATATTTTGTGTGATTTTTGTTTTCCCTTCCAGTGAACAGTGCATAGAAGCATATGAGCTGCTGTTGGCATTGGCAGAAAGTGAGCAGAGTCTCATTCTTGGGCAATTCAGAGCTGCAGGTGTTGGTTCTGTTGGTAAGATGTCAATGAATCACTTAATTTAATTTTTTTTTGGCATGTCAGTTAGCGTTAGAATTGGTTGTTATGGTGAATCATGTCATGACCCATTACTTAAGAATGCTCTCCAGTCTTTTTTTGTTTTTAACTATCTAAATTATTTTACACACCCCAAAAATAAGGGGAAAATACAAGAGAGCAATTTAAATTCACATGTATGTGCTGTCATGAGGAGATGCCTCTTCTGGCAGGGGTGAGCCTGTTGTAAGCATGCAACTGTACAGAGTGGAGTAATCAAACAAAACTTGTGAGCACAGGTGGCTTAGGGCCATACTGCTGTGGTAATTGCAAGTCCATATTCAGTATGATTGACTCTCCAGCAGCTGAGTCTAATCTATGAAAAACTGGAATTAAAATAACACAGGGGTAGCATTGAATAGTTACAAATACAAAATTTTTAAAAGGCTGTAATTTTTCACCACCTGTTTTACCTTTGCTCTGAAATCTTAAAACATTCTATCTTCTGTTTAGCCTGTATGTTCTGGATTTTTCTTATTTTGTGGTTAGTTAATCCTGTGGCTGAATGTTGTTTTTTAATATGCTGCCTGCTAAGTAATGGAACAAGCCACTATTAGTGGTACAGTACAGTTCAGAAATCTGGAGCTTGACACTGCTGCTGGCACCATTCTTCTGATGGAAAGAGGTGATTACACAATGAAATTCCAGTGTTAATAGTCCAGTAATCTTCAAGTAGAGTAGCAGTAATAAGATTACAGTAACAGTAATCTTCAAGTAGAAAGAAGAGAAACATTCAGAGAGAGAATAACTCTTCATGCTGTGCTGAGGCATAGCAAGTTTCTGGTGTGTTAGCAGCACTGGCTTCTCAGTAGAGGGGATGTCTGAGATTTTCTTCCACCTTTCTCCCAAACTCTGTTCATTCCTTTCCACAGTGTGCTAGGGAAGTTCTCACAGCTGGCAGAGACTGGTGAGTAGCAAAAGTGAATTTAGGCTTGGATTTTCTACTCCTGTAGGTCGTAGAAAGAAATCTTAGAAGGGAGAAATACTTTGGGTTTGAGTAGGGTTTCATCTGACATGTGTTTTATGGAAGAGACTGTAGTTAAAATTTTATGTAGGTGTCTGTCTACAGCTCTTAATTATGGTATTATCAGTTACAGCCCTGAGATGGAAACAGTGCAAATTTCCCATTGCACAGCACAGCATGGAGGAAGTTGGGTATGATTTATGTACCTTTACTTCACCATGAAATTTGATTAACACACCTAGATAAAGTAACAGATTTTTTGGTTTGAAGATCAGTCAAGCTTTATATCAACTTCTGTGAATGGAAAATTCATGGGAGTTGCATCACTTAAAGCTGAGCATATCCAGCTTCTCTTAACAGAACATTCACCCTTTCTTCCTCGTTAATGTTACTTCTAGTGCATGCACTTCACTCAGCAAGTGTGAAGTACAGGTAATTGATTTGAACAAGGATTAAATGGAAATCCAACACAAAGCAGGCTGTTGGGTTTTGGTAAAGTATGAATATATTGTAGCTTAACCTACAAATATATTTGTAGGTTTTCTGTGTAGCCAATAACATTCTTAATTTAATGGCTTGACTGCAGCTGGAAGACTGTAGGAATAGTGACAGTGGTGGTTTCAGTCCTTCTTCTCCTGAAGCTTACCAGCTACACAGGTGCTGTATAACCACTAAAAATTACAGCAATTTAGTAAACCAGTGCTAGTTCTCTTTTGGCTTAGTATGCATGACCATAAACTGTGAAAGGCTGCTTCTGAGCAGCAGGGCAATTCTTCTGTCTGGCCAGGTAGTCTGTAAGAAGGTGTCCTGGCAAACCATCAGGCTTGAGATCAAGGTGCCTCTGAGAGGAAGCTCTGGAAATGACTACACTGTGAAACCACACTGCACTGGCTGGAGTAAGAATTGTAATTGAGGCTGAGGCTTTTTTCAGTGTGTTCATAATTTGAGCATCCAAACCTAATGTTAATGGTGTGCAGAATGCACACCATTACAAACAGACAAGCTAAAATCATACATCACTTAAGACATGTTGCCTGGAGCCACAAGTACCTGGAGCTTGCGACTGGGAGCGGGGTGCATTCAGGCCAGTATCCCAGTTACCTCTGATGCTCACACAGAAGTGAAGTTGCTTTTACCTCACAGATTGGTAATTTATTGTCATTGTATAAACTGAGAGCGAGTAGAAGCATCTCTACTCTTGCCTTAATTTCTGTCTGAAACATTGTTTGCTTCAACACTAGGGGACCAGACAGGTGATGAAAATGTCACACAGATGCTTAAGAGGGCTCATGACTGCAGGAAGACAGCTGAGAATGCAGCAAAAGCCTTGCTGATGAAACTGGATGGGAGCTGTGGGGGAGCCTATGCAGTCACAGGTTGTAGCGTGCAGCCCTGGGAAAGCCTCTCCTCCAACAGCCACACCAGGTAACTGCAATTCTTCTGCTCTTCTAATCTCCTAATCTTTGATTTCACACCAAAAATTATGTTCTATTGTATTGGCTGAGCTACCTCTCCTCACCTCAGTCCTCTAGCTTCTGTGCTTTGATTTATAAGTCACCATGCTGCAGTGGTCTAATTGTCTTTGGACTTTGAGCAACTCCAGCCAAGAAGGGTTTTGTATAAATGTGTTGCAAATGGGTGACTCAGAACTTTGATCTTCCTCATAAAGGGCAAAACCATTATGTTTGTTTTACTACAGAGACTTTCTTGCTGTTTTATTGGAACTCAAATCATGTACTTCTTACTCATATCTATTGTATGCAGACAGCATGGATGTGCAGAGAACCAGAGATCTGAAACAGGCTTTCACTGGCACTTTGGAGTGCTCAAGAATTGTTTTCTAAATGTTGCAAATCTAGCCATTTTGTTTTAAACCATTTTCTCTCCCTTCTCCTTACCCTTTGCCCCGCTCCAAATTCTTCCCATCCTGTTCTTTTCACTCGTGGAGTGGAATAGAGTGGGTTCTTCCAGGAAAGACTGGATAATGCAGTTTTTCTGAAGACCTATAAAATAATGAAATTTAGATGGGCTATTATTGCAGAAGTGTTTCAGCTCAAATATATCTGCCAGCAGCTTCATTTTGAGTTTTTGCCCGCCTGTGGTGTAATTGTACTCTGCCGTGAATATGCGTGCTTGTGTATGGATGCAAATTTGGCAAGTGTCCTGGATAAATATAGATGAACATTTTTCTCTTTAAAAGTTATTTTTGTTTCTCAGATTTGCTCTAAAACTTCATTTTAATTCAGTTTTCTAGCCAGTTCTTTATTCAAATGCTGTCATTTTTCTGACACTTTAGAAGTTTATTTTAGTGCTATATCATTTCCTCTTCTTGCTGATGCCTCCTCCGAAGGATCTTATTTCCTGCCATATGACTGGCATGGAATAGCTAAAAAGTGAGCAGAAAGGTAATCTGAGGGAACAGGGTCCTAATGTGAGGTGAATTTTAATGTTTTATTCAAAGAAGTTTTCTGGTGCACTCTCAGTCCAAGAAAGTTGTGTCTTTATATAGAAGTTACTGTGGCAGCACCTGTGCTAGTAGCACGCTGATCACGCTTTGTACCAAAAGCTTTTACCGGCCTTGTAAAGAAATTACATAAAGCTGTTTCAAGCACTTGGCTTGCTGTGTCTTAGGCCATATCTACACCTGTACGTGAACATGTTGTCTCTGTCTACACGTAGTAACACATCTACCTAAGCCAAGCTTGTTTTCCATTCTATTGTTTGAAAGTATCATTTTCAGGTTTTTTTTGTGACTATCTCAGTGTTTTTCTTCCTTGTGAGACATGTGGCGTATAGTCAAGGCATAGTAATTTTTTTTTTTTCTTGAAAACAGTTTGGGTAGTTTCCAGTATTGACAGGGAAGAACTAGGGGGGGAGAGGGGTTGTTCCTGTTTTAGTGTTTGCTTTCCTAGCCTTTCACTGAAAATGTTTGGTAGGAATATGGTCTCTACAGCCCTTGCTTGTTTTAACAGAATTTTTGGGAGGATAAGGGAGGGTGCATAAGAGTCTGTGTTTGTGTCTGTGTTCATTGGTGGTCAGTTGGACCTGTGTGTATGTGGCCATGTAAGGTGTTGGCTCAGTGTATAAGGTTTCAGCAGAGCATGTTTAAAGTGGCATGGATTTAAAACTTTATCAGGATGAACTATGTCATGAATGTGAAAATGCAATTATGAATGTTCTTATATGAAAGAGATGTTTTAGCTTGAGCCATTATCATTGTAGTATTTTTTGTTCTGGTGTGGAGCAACATACTGTGCTGAATGAGGTAACTTTTACAATTTTTTTTTATATATGTGGAACATAGGAGATAAAAGCTCTTGTTACTCACCCAGAGGGCACACAGCAAGTCAGAAATTTATGGCATAGGCACCCTGATCTGATTGTGGCTTATACATTGTCCGTCTCCCCTCCCCCCATGCCCAAAGTAATTTATCTTTGCCTAAGCGTACATATCCATGAAAACATTTTAGAAACTTCAGCTTCTTCAAAAAATACATAAATCTTCTCTTCTTTCCTTCTGTTGTGTTCAATTGACATGTGGTTAGAGGTGTTTTTAGATTTTTTCTTCCTGTGAACCCTGTCTCAAAAGAGAGGAATCCCCTCTTCACCTTACAGACATACGACATTGTGTCAGCCTGTTGATGGAAAACCTGTCTTGGTCCAAAAGGCACACACTCTTCTATATTTATATCACAGAACCACAGAATCATCAAGTTTGGAAGAGACCTTCAGGGTCATCCAGTCCAACCATCACCCCAGAACCACCATAACCACCCCTAAACCTTATCCCCAAGTGCCACATCCGAGCACGTCTTGAACACTTCCAGAGATGGTGACTCCACTGACTATCTGGACAACTTATTCCAATGCCTGACCACTCTGTCAGTGAAAATTTTTTTCTAGTATCTAATTGGAACCTGCCCTGTCACAATTTAAGGTCATTTCCTCTCACCTCCAGTGAGCACTGTGTGAACCACTCACCACTTGGAGACCACTGCAAAAATATTTTTACAGTATTTGATTAAAATATACTTTGAATCTGCAAAACTGATTTTTCTTGCCTTAGATGTTTTAGTTTTCCACGCTTTTAGTTGCAGATATGTATTGCTTGCTACATTTTCCCTTTGAAACTAAATTAATAAAGCAGTAGGATCATGAAAACTATCCTTTGTTGAGACTTGTGAAAAATGACTGATTCTCCCTATTGTTTGAAATCCTCTAGAATGTGGGCTCATCTTGGGCTTTGAAATTTCAAATGAGATTTTGAATGTCAAACACATTACTGAGAGTAAAAGCTTGGTGAGCCACTAGTGACACGTGGTTAAAAACTGTAAAAGGGAACAACTGAAATGAAAATAAATGAAATGCAATGAAAGAGCATCTAAATTCATTTGACTTGCAGCAGCACCACAATAATGTTGCCAATTCAGTTTTTGAAAATAGAAATTGGTTTGCAATGTAGTTGGAAGTTGTAATTATTTTAAATGGACAGAAGCTAAGTATAGAACATATGCTGCCAACAAAGTTTGACTGATTGCACCTTTGGAAGGAAACAAAAGGGAAGAAGCTCAGTTGTAACACTGACTGAAAATATGGTGTATTTTATTCCCTGCTGTGCTAGTAAGCCCAACCTTACATCTGAGTTCAAGGGGGGACAGATTTGGTCTGTTATATGCAAAGGCAGTTCTTTTCAGTATTATGCAGTGTCACAAAATATCTGAACATGGTCAACTGTAGGAATATATCTCTCCTCAGAACTACCTCAGGTTTCAGATAAGTTAGTGACAGACAAGATTATCTTGGCTGAGGCGTGCAAGTAAGTTATTTAGAAATGTCCAAATAGATATCTCAGTGTTATCTGCGTAACACTTCGTTGCTGGACTGCAGCAGTCTCAGAAGGAAGCACAGCAGTTTACCAAAGGTTCTGATTTTAGCTGTTGTTTGTCCTTTGCCTGGTTGGGGTATTTTTCAAGTTTCTCAGGAAGTTACTACCTTCTGGCATTGTGCTGTTTCAGATCTCAAGCCACAATGTTCAGCTAGAAAGGTGTTTGGGCTGTGTATACTGTGGATGAAGTGCGTTCTTTAAAGCATTAGGCTGTGTGCAGGTATTCAAGCAAGTTCGTCGTTTCAGTTCTGACAGAGTTAATATCAGTTCTACCAAGTGAATTACCCACACCACTGCTGAATTGCAGATTTATTTATTTATTGACTTGATTTTTAACATACAGGGTTTTATGGACAAAGGCTCATATAGGGTTTTATGGACAAATTTTTGTAGCGTACAGAAACTACTCGCAGAGAAGCACTGCTGAAAGCCTCCTTTATATCCATCCACTTCATTTTATACACACACACTCATGCCAGCAAATAAGACTGACATTAGGCTGTACCAGCCCACATATTTTCCACAAATTGTATATGAAAATTAATTTGACATCACCCAGGCATGACATCATCATAAAAGACTCAAGGGATGAAGCAAGTGTGAAGAACATTTCTCCTTGCTTGTTCAGATACAGCTTCAGTGAGAATGGGCAGATTGATGTTGTATTCCGTCCAGCTGTGATGAAACTGTGATCCTTTCTCTGTCCTTACCTAAACACTTGAGAAATGAGAAACTGCACATCTTTTGCAACAGTTTCCTGTGGATTTTGGATGGATGCATTATACTGTGAATGTTTTCCTTTGTCCTGATTGCTGTTCAGAAGGGAGAGAATATCAGAAATTCAGGATGAAGTGCTTACCAGCTCTCATCCCTTAAAGAGAGCAGCAGTGGACCATCACTGTGGTTGTGGAGAGCTGTTTGGTGGGGCTTTTGGGGGAATACACCCTAGCAGAGTTGCTGGGGAGATCAGAAACACTGCAGTGTTGTTTCTGTCCCTTCCATCCCAGTTGCTTCCAGTTTTCTGGGTGGGGACATGCTGCTAAATGCAGGGGGGGAGTGAAGGTTCTTGTCCTCTTGTGTGCTGGCTGAGACACAAGTTCCTTGCTGAACTCTCCTCAACTTCTTCAAAAAAAAACGAGAAGAAGAGCAGCTTGCTAGCAGCTCACCAGAGGAGCCAACTCAGCTGCAGACAGGCAGGCAGGCAGCCAGGACTGAAGTAAAAGCAGCCTGAGTATCGCTGGCAACTGCCCAGACTGCCTTCCTCAGTTTGGACTGCCCTCCCATAACATATATGTTAGCTGTGGGTCTTTAAGGACCAAAATCTGTGAATATGCACAGACTATGAGGTCCAGCTCCACATAACAATAAACTTTCAGCATTTTTTTCCTCAGGTTTCATTTGCAGCAGGAGGGCTGGGCTTTCTTTCCTTTGCAAGCAAAAACTGAGATGAGGTCTTTGTGCCCCAAGATTTGAAGCCTTTAAAAGCTGTCCTTCCTCCAACAACAGCTGTTTTACATTTAATCCAGAAAAGCTCTGCAGTTGCAGTCTTTGGGTGCTACGGAAGAAACTTGCAATATGACTTCAGTACAGAATTAAGTGTTTTTCACATTGTCTATCCTCATTATTTTTATATAAATATCTACTTCAGTGAGATACCTTTAGGTTTAGTAAAGCAAGATTAAGTGTTTCAAGATTTTCTAATCAAGAAATAGTATGAACAAAAATTTGTTTCAGCTTGAGAGGGTTTTTATGTATATAGGTACTGAGTGCTCTTAAGCGTCACTGCAGAAGGAAATGGAAGAAAACAAAAGCAAAGACCTTCATTATGGCAGGCACCTCTTATCCCTCAGAAAATGAGAGAATAATATGAAATTAACATAGAACTGTAGTAAAGAGCTGAAATGTGATATTCCATGAGGAGGAGGGATTTTGAGAAATCTTCGTAGACCTGCCAATTCTCTATCTTCTGCAAGGCTGTGCTTGGAATTTGTGGGAAGATGGGCAATTATTTGAAGCACTTCAAAATCAATGTAGCTTCAGCTGAAGTAGAACCAAATGAAAGAGAAAATTCAAGCCTGTCTTGATAGGCTTCCCCTTCGCACATGCATAGTATTTTAGGACATCATCCTGGCTCTCACAGCATCTAGTGGGTGGGACTTTTTTTCTTAGTACAAAAATGTTGAACAGCAGTGCAATTTGATACAGAAAGTGATTTATTCCCCTGCTGATAACTGAGATCATCAAGCATTCCAGACAGGCGCAGTTAATGGATGACTTATCCCTCACCCGGCAGCTGATTACAGGACCTCAGGAGACAGCAGGCAGCTTTGAGTGAGGCTATAGAAACAACACAGCATTTTATTTTCCTTTTAGTGTTATTGCAACTATATTCAGCCCTGGAATGCTACAGCTGTGTCAGTCTGGGCCCCCTGCAGCACTGGCATGCAAGGAGGTGGGTAGCCAGCACTCAGCCACCATTGCTCTAAAGACATTATTACCCCTTTCTGCAATCTCTCTGTGAACACTTGTGCGGCAGAGTAATGGGCCCTCATTTGTTCAGAAGATCCACCAAGTCTTTTATTATGACTTTTTATTAGAATTCCTGCTTCTCTATGGGTGTGTTTTAAATCACTCTAGCCCTGAAGGAATGTCAGTATGCTGAGGAGTACAACTTCACATGAACTGAAAGATGCTATCTCCTGGCATCTGCCAGTGGAATTTTGCTCAGGTTGATTCCTAAAAGTATCCATTAAAATATCTGAGGTGATAACTGGTATGGTTATCAGCAGAGATAAATCAAGTCTGGGTTGATTCTTTCTTAACAGATGCTTCTTCTCAAAGAAGATGAAGACTCAGAGTCTGAGCAGCTTGCTGTGCTAGGTTATTGCTGAGAAGTAAGAAGTAGCTTTTTTTTTCCTTTTTAATTAAACAAAAATTACTTTTTTTCAGAAGACACCATTTCAGAAAAAGTAATTCAGTCACACACCACTAAGTATCCGGTTTGCAGAGAAGTTGTCACATGATTCAGTTTTCTCATGCAGCTTAGGGAATTTCTTTTCTGAATTTGTCACACCTCACTTTGCAATGTCCGGTCCATGCTATGTCTGTGTCCTTTCTATGAACTTTTAAGTAAGATTCAGATGCATTGATGAAGTATTGGGAGGGTGTTTGATGTAAAAATTAAGATTTTGTTCCAAATGTGTGGTTTTTTTAATACCATTCTTTCTCTTTCCAGTACTACCAGCTCAACTGCAAGCAGTTGTGACACAGAATTTACGAAGGAGGATGAGCAGCGGCTGAAGGATTACATCCAGCAGCTGAAAAACGACAGGGCAGCAGTGAAACTGACAATGCTGGAGCTGGAAAGCATCCACATTGATCCCCTGAGTTACGACGTTAAGCCACGTGGAGACAGCCAGAGGCTGGACCTGGAAAATGCGGTCTTGATGCAGGAACTCATGGCAATGAAGGTATTTTATTCACAACCAAGAGGGGAGCTGCTCTGCTGGCAATGCTCCTGTGCCACAAAACATGCTCAGTCACACACGTGGGAGGCTTTGATAGTGGTCACTGGATAGTAAAGGGTAACTTTGTTTAAACACATAATCTGGACTGAAAATCCAGTAGTCAGAAAGTGACAGAAGGCAGTGCGTTAACAGTAATGAGCTATGTGCGTTTTGAATTAGACAAAGACTTCATTTGTGTCTCTAAACTTGGAATGCTCTTCTTGACAAACCAGATGCTCTCTCTCTAAGAGATATGGCAGCTGAATTGCTCAAGGATGACCAAAAACCATGATTCAGCACTTCCCAAGAGACAGTTCGTTACTTATGAGCTTGCAAATGTGCATCTTGAATATTTGTGAACTGAAGCAGAACAAATTCAGCTCCTTTTAATATTGGTGTGGGAGGAGGACTGGTCTGTCAGATGTGCTCCCTAATGCTCTCTGGCAGCTGGTCACAAGTCCTGAGCTGTTCTAGGCACCATGTTGCAATCTGTAGCTCAGTCCAGAGTCTGAGCAAAGATTAGGGTGTGTAGTGACTTGAATTAACAGAGGGTTTTGGAGAAAACCCTGGTTATATGTCCAGCTCTAAAGATGTGATCTGGAAAAGATGTGATCTTTACTGACCAGATGTAGAACTTACATCATTTTAAGTCTGTTTTATGTATTGATTTTGAGAGGTGAACTAAAACATAGGAACATATCAAAGGCAATACAGGTGTGTCTCCATTCAAATTTGTCTGGTTTTGGTTCAGTTTAAGTAAGTTTAATTTCTGCATTTTAGCAAGTGTTAATTTAGCCAACTAATTGCAGATACGTCAGATAATGGTATTGAGTGGGACAGCAAATCCTAATAGTTTCATAATCTTCTAAAGTTATAGATTTTTGGTCAGACGTGCTGCTTCTGGCTCAGTGGTAGCCTGGTGATGATAATTGTGCTCTTAGTGGTGTTGCTTTTCCATGACGACAGATACAGTTTTGCAATAATGCATCCATTATTTGCAGTTAGGAAAAGATTGCTTGCTAGCTAGATTTAAAATTATGTTAGTTGTTTGGATACATTGTGGCCAACAACACTGTATTCCCCACAACTATGCAAGATGTACTGGAAGACATTGGTAGGTAATTGGTAGGACTTGTATTTCAGATATCACGCTTCTTTTTTTGCATCCAGATCTTCCCTTAAATCTCTTGTATGCCATTCTTACCTCTATTTTTAAATTTTAACTTACTTTATTTTCATAATTTTATTTTTATTTAAAGCTAAGGGCAAACTGCAGAGCTGTATGCCTTGTGAGTAGTGCTCTTGCCTTCCCTGACTGGCAGGAACACCAGCAGTTGCATATCATAATTTCTGATACACTTTTGAGTCCTGTAGTCCTTTTGTTCACACAAAGATCATCTAACTTGTTCTTGATGCACAGCATCCATTTGGCTGGACCTGGCACATTGGGTTTCCACTGCAGGAACTGCCTCTAGAAGACGAACATTTTCTTCTTGATTGGGTTGTGTGTAGTGCATACTGAATAGACACACATTTTGCATAGGTGTCTGAAGTTACCTTCAGCCCTTTGCAGTACAGAGAAACTGACAGTACTGTTGTTCATTGTAATTTCATGTACTTTGCTGGAATTCACAACTGCAGGAAAACTTTATGTTTCTGAACGAGACATTGTGAAAACTCATATTTGTCAAATGTGTTACCTATCAGCTTCCATGTCTGCATTACACCTCCTTATCTGTTTGTCAGGCTGGAACAGAGTTGAACCTAAGGTCAGGACTCATTTTGGCTTTCTGAGTATATTTTTTGTATCAGTTACTTGAAACATGTACCTTACACAGAATAGCATATGCATCTACCCCCTTCTGAGATAAACGGCGAATTTAAGTTCCCTTATGGTATTTTATTTAACTTGAAGCAGATGGACTGCAGAAGACTTCAGTGCTTAGCATTTTTAATTTGTTCCCTCCCTTCCACATTCTTAGCAAGGATGATACAGCTGGACCAAGCTACTCAATGATTTCCTGCATTGCTGGGTCTTACAATCTCCTACTGTCTCCCAAAACTTGTTGGAATCTCTTCCATTTCTGATTCCCAGTAAAAACTGATCACCTCATCAGTTTGAAAATACCTTTACAATGCTAGTTCTTCAATATTAATTAGAAAGATGGTTTGAGGGTGGTTTCTCTGCTGCCATGTTGTTTTTTTTGTTTTACTGATCCAGAGTGTAAGACATAGTTGTCTGGCAGTACTCGTGTAAAATTCAATTCTTTGCTTCAAGCAATAATTAACCATGTTTCCAAATACATTTTCGTCCGTGGTTTGTCGTCATTCAGTGGTCTTGCTTTGAGGTCAGTTGTTGTCATGCCCCAGTTAGCAAGGAGATTACTTCTGATGGGTGTAAATAATTCTTGGTTTACAGCCTTTCTGCATTTCAAAGGACTTAATCTAGATAAGAAGTCTCGGCTTTCTACACGGATAATTTTTCCTCTTTTGTGTACAGGTGTTGATAATGTTGCTCATTATGTGCTTTGGGACTACAGTCTCTTGGTGGAAAATGTTAAGAATTCCATTGTCCACCTTTGTTACAGCACTTCATGCTCTTATAGATTTATGTAGTGAAATACAGTTAACTAGAGCGTGACATTTGTCTGCTCTGATATTTGATTTAATTCCGAAGGCTGGTATGTCCCGCCTTGGTTATTGTGGTCCTTCTGGAGTCATGACTTTTTGTGACTTTTAGAACTTTTTGCCACGTTAGAGTCCTGCATGACCAAATTGAACACAAGCTTTGATTTTGAGAATTCCCTGGTGTTTCTGATCATTTTGTATCTGGAGTTTTTAATTTTCGTTAAAGTTTTTGCCCAAATTCAGAATTACAATATGACTGCAAGTACAAAATATCCCTCAATATTCAATTAATTAGTCCCAAAATAACTGCTGGATTTGATACTTAAAACTTGTGAATTTGCATGGATTGACTAAGTCTTTTGCAATCACCTAGGAGAGGGACCACTTGCTACCTCCTCCTTCAGGGTTTCATTTAGTAAATGCCACTCCTGCTCACACTCTGAAGATTCAGATATGTTAAACTGCAAAATTCTTCACAGCAACCTGTAGCTGGAAGAGAAGGGAAATAGTAAATAAACAAAGGTGGCACTGTCATTTCAGTTAAATTTAGATGCAGTTTTTAGAAAACATACTTTCATGGAAAAAATTACTGCATATGCAAAGACTCTTTAAGTAAACCGGAACTACTTGAATTTTCCCACATGAGATGTGGCTGCTGCCACTCTGCCTCATGCATTGTATGGGTCCATACCACAATCCTCAGCTACAGTTTTAATTTTTAACTATCTTCAGCCTTTCCATTATCTCCTGCTCCTTCCCTGGGAGCCTCTGTAAGACACTGGCTAACAGCTTTTTAACTTTCCCCTGCTTAGTTTTTGCTTCTTTACTTCCAAGTCACACTGTTTTGACATGAGAAAACTAACATATGGAAAGTGCATAATATGTGTTGTGGGACAGGATACAAACTGCTGAATTAATATATATGGTGATCTAAGCTTACTGTCTTCAAAGGAGTTAAACATTGATCCTCAAATTTATTTTGTGCTTGGATATGCTAAAATAAGTTAAAATTACGAAAATAAAATAAGTTATTTACATGATGAGAAAAAACAGTTCCACAGATTCATTGTTGTAGTGGATAAATTCACCTTTTTATTTTAGGAAATAAATGTCTCTTATTTATGGGCTGAATATGCCTGGCTTCAGCTTCCAGCCAGGAAAGATCTTGTGAGGACCATCCCACACAGACAGGCAAAAGTATCTTTTATTCATAAAAGTGCCAAAATACTCTGTTCAAATTACTTCTCAGCCTTCACTAAGAAAGCTAAGTAGATTAATGGCTTTAGAAGTAGATGTTTAAGAAGCTAAATGCACACACTTGAGTATATCAGACCATCCAGTTCAACTCCTATAATGAAATTTGCCCATCATTATTTATCAGTATTATTTACATTTTTTACTGTTGACAAAGGCAATTACTGGTAAGTTTGCATATCAACTGAATTTGTGAAAACCACATTGAATGAAACGGGTTGTGCTTCTCACCTTTGGTTCACAAACAAGCAGATGAATAAATCAATGACTTTAAAGCTCATACAAACCTTTCCAAACCCCTCAGGGTTTTTAAGATACGGATTTTATTCTTGCATGGCTGATGATTCTGAATAAGCCAGTAATTACCTGTGATGGTTGTAACTGTGATACACCTGTGTGCACTGCTTACACTTAATCTAGGCAGCAGATTTTTGGTAGGAACATAGATTCCCTTCTGCATAAAAAGTTAGTCTAAATATGTGTCAAGATTTGGTTTTGTGTACCCTTCCTTATTAATAGTTGTAATATGAAAAGCATTTTTTTAAATTATAAGGCAAGATACCTCTGTTATTTTTGTGTCTAGAATTTTTTGTTTGTTTGTTTAAAAAGAAAAAAATAGTGACTTGTTCCTAGACTGGCCACATAAGAAACTTCTGTCTGTGAGAGGCGTTTACACAGTGAACAAGTCTGGAACCAAACTGTAATACAGAAAATGTCTGCATGAACTCAATATTCACCCATCAGGTGACCTAGGGCAAGGAAAGCTAAACAGTGGGGAACATTAATCTAGGTTGTTTTTTTTTTTTTGTTTTGGCAGTCTTTTGTTTGTTTAGTGGTGGTTTTAAGCATGTAACATAAATTATGTCATAGTACTATCTCTTCAAAGGTTTTGTGGATACTGGGTTTTTCTGGGTGTAGAAAATAACTAGGCATTTTGTTCGAGAAACTTTTCTGAAGTGTTGTTAATCACAAAGAGCCTTCTGGTTTGGGAATAACCCATCATTTGCTTTTAATGGGAGTCTGGGAACATGTGCTGAAAGAAGGGTTATTGCACTTGTGCTCTGCTCTTAAACTTCTGCCCAGCTACTGTCAGACGAATGTTGCAACCGAGGTCCATCCCCGAGCAGCAGACGTTGTGTTACAATAGGTGACAGCCCTGTCAGAAGCATCAGAGCAGCAGAAGAATTGCACACAAGAAGGAGCTCTCTGAACTGAGCTGCTTTCTATCAAGTACCAGTGTCTATCCTCTGTGGATCATATTTAGGGAAAAATATGAGTGAGTGCCTTTTTCTGTCAAGCTCAGGTTGCATATACTTGGGATTCTGGCCATATAGAGGAGGGAAATTATAAATGGACATCTGATGGTGCCATACTCGGTTGCTCTTTTTGACTTAACTCATTCTGCCACAGAGGCTGGTATTAAAAGGCAGGAATATGTGACCTATGTGTGCTGTCCTAGTCTCTCAAACCCCTTCCACTGTAATAAGATGAATTCTTGCATATCAATAAGAAACTGAGATCTTGCTTTTAGGGAGGCATTTTACCAAGTCATACACTTCTGGTTTTAAGGCAATGGTCTCTGAAGGACAAAGTAGAACCAAAAAAATTTCAGCAGCAGTGGCAACTCTCTCAGATCCCTGATAGGCTAATTCTAATTCCGCTTCTGAGCTTATTTCTGAAGATCGTAAAGGGGTGGCACAGGTCTTTGACAAATATGCAATGTGATTATAAAGTCATGTGGATGCTGATAGTGTTCTCTGTGAAAAGAACCCTTAGGTTACAGGAGTGGATGAAAATCTTGTTTAACCTCACCTTCCTTTAGGTACCTAGTCACATGAAGCAGCATGCTGATAAAATGATGTTTCTTCAACAGGAAGAGATGGCAGAGCTCAAGGCACAGCTTTACCTGCTGGAGAAGGAGAAGAAGGCACTGGAACTGAAGCTGAGCACTCGAGAGGCCCAGGAGCAGGCCTACCTTGTCCATATTGAGCACTTGAAGTCTGAAGTGGAAGAACAAAAAGAGCAGAGAATGAGATCTCTGAGCTCAACCAGCAGTGGAAGCAAAGACAAACTGGGCAAGGTCGGGAGTCAAGCTACATTTCCAAAGCCATAAACATGATTAATTAAACCCTTCCTGTCCTTATTGCAGTCTTTAGCATGTTAATAATTCTCCTCTTTTATCTATATGCAGATCTTTTCTCTCTTCCCCAGTTGTTAGGTGGTTCCTTCCATGCTGTGACTTAGGACTTTGCAGAACTGGTGTTAAGCCTGGGCTAAAACAAGGGTGTTTTGAGGTATACCACAAGACCAGTCTTGCCAAACATACAAGTTGCTGTGGTTGAGGGTGTGTTTTGCCTGTTGCCACTCACTGGAAACACTGGAAGGGAGTCTAAACAAAATGCCATTCTCCCCTAAACACAAAATACGAAAAAATTAGCACTCATTTCTAGGAAGCATTTAGAGCACTGTAATGACAATCTCTTTCTCCAAGTCAGATTGTAATAATTTGAGAATGAAGACTTTTCTCCCCTTAATGCAAAATAATGCAAGATAGATTTCTGCATTTGCAGTAATAATTTGCATTAAGAAATAAATACCTTGGAGGACTTTGTCTTATTTTAGTGGTGTGTCCTCAGAAAATTTCAATAATGTGTTTAAAAACAAAAACCAAGAGGTATGTCTTTCTTACTTGTTCTTGGCAATACATCATCTGAACTTTTTGATCCCAGTGCTTCTTTGTTTCAAGTGTGGTGTCAAAAGAAATACAAGGAAGGCACCGGCAGTTTTGCGCACTGTAGCAGCATTCTGCGAGTTGGTGAGCTGTGGTGGTTTAAAAAACATTCAGAGGCATTTGTGAAGTATTAATCCATTTAGTCCATTCCTTGGTATGTTGATGCACTGCCATGTTGCTGTAGCATTGTGTTCTTTATTTCACCTTCGTTTTAAAAGTAGCTGTGAACTAAGAGGCTTTCAGAATTTTCCCATTAAGAGATGGTCAGTAACTTCTAATTAAGTGGCTTTTCCTCCTTTCCCAGGAATGCAGTGATGGCACTGCAACATCGCTAACACTTGCTGAGCTGAGACCATACAATGAGAGTGAACTGACTGCTGAGCTGACAAACGCGCTCAGGAGGTAAGCACAGCTTCCCTCACCAGGGACAGGACTTGTCCTGTAGGAACAGGGAAAGGTGTATTTCTGAGACTTCACTCTAACCCTCAAGTGGTTTGAAGAGTGATCACAGATTTGTCCTGTGAGAAGGAAAATTATCAAAGTCCTTCTAATTTTCCCCTCTCTCCTGCTTTTGTTCTTTAGCTAATGAAAGTCTTCACATGGTGCTCAACTCCATTCTCCTTGAGGTTCTGTAAAATTCAGTTGAATTTTGTAAATAAAAGAAACTCTCAAAATGGCAATAACTACCACATTCAGGCAACAATATGAGACATAAAACAGTGACAAGACTTTCTCGTGTGCGTAAAGAAAACCTGTAGTGAAGACAGGATTTGAAGTGTGATCTTTGGTTAAGAAGGTTGGCCGCAGGTTAGAACTTGGGTAGGAGTTATGGGAGTGGGAATTGCAGGCATTTTGATGACTCAGATGCTCCATTTGCCTCCTGAGTATGTAAGTGGAGCCACAGTTCAATTACAAATGACATTGTGTGAGGCATTAGCTTTCCAATGGGAGAGAAAATTGATGTCTTGACAAACAGCTTTTATCAACAGCCAGGTTTTAAGCATAAGCTTTCAGTACAGTTATACATTAGCTAGATATTTGTTTGTGCAGCAGTTTTTTGTGCACCAGCTATGTGCTGGTAAACTTCATGACAAAGAAATTCACAGTTTTGATAATGGTTTCAGTACTTGTTCCACCTTTTCCAAGAAATGGCTGTCTAGTATCTAATCTGGTTCTTTATATTTAGATGCTGCTAAGAATTTTGGCTGGGAAGAATGTGTTTTGCTGTAATGGTGTTTGCACCCTCTTTGATGGTGGAATGTCCTTTCAAGCAGCTGTGGTGTTTCATTCCTGAGGTGCTTTTTTTCACGGGTGCAATGTGTGGATGTGCCTAGGGACACTTAAGCCTGAAAGGCATTATGTAAAAATGTAAGATCATTGCCGCTGCAGAATCAATACATCTCATAACATTTGCTTAGTAGTCTGGCAGTTGCTGAGTACTTAGTTTGCATGATGCAGGAAACAAAATTCCGTGGGTAAAATAATCAAAACTGTCACTTGTGTGGGGGTGGATAAAAGCCATTGACAAAGTAATTTACATAAACATTGCAGGGAGCCATTGACCTCCCCCAGATCCCCCACCCTGCTGCAGCCCTGGGGTGAGCTGCTCCACCAGCATTTTCTGCATTTTCCCTTCACTCAAGCTGCCGCTTCTTCCTGCTCTTGTTATTTGCTTCTGGATTTCGAGAAGATGCCAATGACCTTAGTTAGCAGAGGTTTGAGTATAGTCATGAAATGTGGTTTGCTGACAACACAGAGAAGACAACTTTGCTTTATCTACTAGGCCTTAAGTTGATTAGCATGGATTTCCAGCCAAGGGCCTCACAAGTACAGTTTGTCAGGCAGAAATGGAGAAGAAAAATAATCGGATTAAACTGTACATAAATTGTGAAGGCTCTCTGTGTAATGGAAGTACGACTGTACTAAATGTGATTGCTGCTGCCTGTGGGGCTCAAGCACAGTTCCCGCAAGCTGTGTGGACAGGGTATTTTTCTCCCTAATCAGTGTGCCAGCCAGATCAGGCTGAATGCTTAGCCCTCCTTGCCCTAAAGTCTTGTCTCTGCGAGTCAGCTGAAGGTCTGTCTAGCATATGGAGAAAGCTTACTGCAAACTGTTTAGCCACAGCTATGCTAAAAAATACCAGCATTCCCTAACTGCTGTTCTGGATAAATGGGCTTTCAAATATCAGAATGATATTCATACTATCACAAATCCACAAAAGAGTTCTAAAAATGATCAAAGTCCTTTTTCCTCTGCAAGTGTATCCTCCTCACCCACCAAAGGAGGACCAGAATACAAAATTAAAAGTATTTGTCCCAATACCTGTGTTTGCTGAGGGGGGGAGATGTGAAACAAGTGCAAATCATGCTCTGTGGTGCAGAGGAATTATTTGAATGCCGATGTTCAGGAGTGTTTCAGGGCTGAAACACTGTTTCAGCAGTGTTTCAGGGTTACAATTCGTGCAGGAGTTCAGCAATTGGTCCTAGCTGTTGTCTCTCCAGGCACTAGACGCTGTTGCAGGGGTCAACAGCTGCAAGGATAGGGGCAAAAATCCATTTGCTTTTGAGCCTGTTTGTCAGAGCATGTGATACCAATCAGCAGCCCTGCTTCCTGTCCCCTCCTCATCCTGTCATTACCTCTGTAAAGCTGCTCTCCCATCTACTACTTTCCCATTCTGTCCTTCTGTTGCTGTTAAATTTTCAGGTTCTTCTCAGTTAATTGAAGCAGAGTGAAACCCAAATAAAACAGCAGGACGTAGTTACAGTTTGGGTTTTGGTGTAGTTTGGAAGCATTTATTTGCTCAGTCTGCAAATGGCCATGCAGCAGAACAGTCTCATCCACAGACCCAGGCTGGCTTATCTCTGCGGATGTGGATATTTTTGTAAATGTAGAATCCAGCAGTGTGTTGTGAAGCTTTTGTTGGTAGTGCCCATCAGCAGAAATTAAAGGCAGGAGCAGTTCTTCATCTATTGTGTCATAACATACTTGTTCTAGAACAACTCAGGATTTCCTCTAGTAGTGCTCAGCATTAAAACCCATGTTTTTACAGAATTCACTTTTCTTTTACATGGATGCTATGCTAACTGGGAGAAATGTAAATTATCTCTTAAGTCCTATGCTGTTAAAGTTACATCTAGGTTAACTAATTTCTGGTATTGCAGGCTAAGCTCACTAATTTAGAGACACATCCTTTTCCAGCCAAATATAGACACTTTCTGCCAGAGCCTTTTAACAGTTTTATTTTCCCCTCTCTCTTTTCTTGATGGAATGATGAAGTGCTTTAATGGACATGAAGCCTCTTCTTCCTTCAGTTTGACACATCCATAAACAAGCTTCTTGGCGGGAAATACCTTATTCTTGTGAGGGCAGAAATGTGTTGTCAGCAGCCTCATGGCCTGGTGCTGACACCTTGATGATTGTGCCAGAGGCCAGTTTTATAAGACAAGATCTGGTTGAATACCCCAAAATCAGACACGTGACACAGTCTCAGTGGGAAGACCTCAAAACAGTCTCTTCCTTGCTGGCTTGTTCTGCTCTGCTGGGGCAGGGCAGGGAGCACCGTACATGACTTGATGAGTTTGTAACTTAGTAGGCACATACCAGGTTATGCATGGAATGCAGGTAAATGCAGGAAGGAGGTAGTAATAATTCCATCCTGCTTGTAGAAGGGTTATGATAATGGTGATAGAACTTATCTTTTCTTCTGCTAAGTTCTTTCCATTCTGTGAAAAAATGGCAAAGCTGGAAAGACTGAAACTTCTCCCTCTCCCTAGGTCTTGCTACAAATGCTTTGATTGTTGAGGTGCTCCTGTGCTCTCTGCTTGTATTTCCAGCCGCTGATACCTCTTCTGTCTGTGTAAGGTTGCATTTTATTCATATATTTAGAGAATCATTTATAAATCACTAAAATCCTTGGCCAGGAAGGATTAGCAGTACTAGGCAAGGACCATGGCAGGCAAAACACTTTGTAACTAGACTGACTGTTCAGACCTCAGCTGCATCATCATTTGGCACAAAATTATGATCCTTGATGGCTGCGCAGGGTTACATGAATTGTGTCAGTCTAGACATGTTTCAGTATCTCCCTCACAAAAGAGTGACTTTCCATCTGGCAACACTACAAAGGAGCTTTATATTACCATGCCTGATGACTTCTAAACTGAGAGATAACGTAGTGAGTGATGCTACTAATTGTGAAGTCGCAGTGGAGAGAGGAAATGAGAAGCAATCAGTAGGACTGGCAAACAGGTCTTTAAATGTTAACAAAAAGTACATTTTGCACAGAGCTGTGGTCCCGCGTCTCTGGAGTCGAAGCTGCAGGTATTTCTAGTAGGAGATGAAAAATGCATCCTATTGCAATAACTTCCTTGTGTCTATTGAGACAGAGCAACATTTGTTGCAGTCTTAGGTCCTTATCCCTGTCTGAAGACCGCAACCATGTTTTGTGCCAAACTTCTTTTCAGAGAGCAAATATTTCAATGGAAAGCTGGGCCGAGGCATGGCAGTGACTACTTCCTGACACAGTGTCAGGGAGAGAGAAATTAAGCCACCTTCCTTTATCTTAAATTTCCACAAAGTTCATGTGGTGGTATCCTAGCTTGGCACATTTTCAAGGGCCGGCCTTAGTTTCATGATAGCAGGAGTCAGTAGAAGCATCGTTGAAATTCAGGCCTGTCCTGAGCATCAGTAAGGCTGTCCCAGAAATGGAAATAGAAATGCCTAAAACACGTCATGCTATAATGCTTCAGATTTGAAATTACTCTCTAGACTTTTACTGATTTGTAAAAGCTTCTTCTTCTTTGACCAGGGTACAGGGCGAACATGCAGTGGGTAAAAGTAGGGGGAAGGAGGCAGGGGTTTGTGTTCTAGACCTACTGATGCATCCTCAGCTACTTTCTCTCAGTGTTTGCTTATTTCTGTTCTCCAATTATCACATCAATTAAATGAGGAGATAAGCAACTCGGAGACAGTTGAAAGCCAGACACAAGTATGGATTGCAGTCATTGCAAGTTTCAGAGATGTCTCTTTTTTGTGACTGTGCAATATCCTGCTTTGGTTTCCCCTTGGCTGCCTGGAGGCTTCAGGAGGCATGGGCTGTCTCTGGAAATCCCTCTGGAGAGTCCCATGAGAGAAACCTTCTCACAAGAAGAGAAGTGACTCATGGTGATGTCAGGAACAGATTGCTTAGAAGCACCTCGAGTAGCTATTTTTACCATATGCCTCACAGACAACCATAATTTGTCTTTTTCTCCATTTTTGACATGGTGGTAAGTAGTAGCTCTTACCACCATGTGGTTATCTGAACTGCTGAGCTGCTGTGCACTTGGATATAATTGTCACAGGGAGCTCCAAATAGCTCCAGGTCTGGAGAGCTTCCAGGCTGGGCTGGCAAAGCTGGGTGGGAGGTTTAAGCAGTGAGTGTGGCAGGCATGCTGCTGCCTCCTCCAAGGCTGTTCTCCCTTTTTACTGCCAATATGTTGCTTCCAGGACCACACCTGGCCTGTCTCCCCACTGCAGGTGGTGTAACACATGCCTGTGGTACTGTCTGGTTTTTGAGATCTGTTCTGAGCATCTTGACAATCAGCAAAAAAAAGCAGTACAGTATTTTACACCAGCAAAGTGGTTTTTAAAGCACCCTCTGTCAGCTCTGCAAGCAGGAAAGTCCTCCTCTGCACAGGTAGCTGGCAGCACAGGTGGTGCTTCAGCAGATGAGCCAGGAAGGCATGGCACTCGAAGAGGGTGGCTCTCTTGGCATTTGTGTAGTGTTGCTGTGTTGCCTCTTTAAAACATTTATTATATTCTGGTCGTTTTCCTTAGCAGGCCAAGCCAGAGCAGTGAGGCAACCATGCATTCGAATTAACTTGGGGATTCTGCATGCCAGCCTGACCTAAGATGCTAGTTTAAACTGCTGATGAAAAGAGAATTTATCTGCATTCCTTTTAAATGTCCAGCTGTTATCTCCTGAGAGGAGAGGAGTCAAATGCCTAGGAAAAACAATCATGTGTCACCCTGCTCAACTGGAAAAGTCAGAGGGGAGTGAGGGATGGTGCCAGGCTCACTACAGCAGGAGGATATCGGGGGAGGGAGTAGGAGTGGAGTGTGGGATGGAAGCTGTGTGCCTTCCCTTCAAAGCAGGGGCCTCACAGATAGCTATGGATGGTGCAGGAGGTGCCTTCCCTCCCTCCCCTTCCCCATCCCCAGTGGCCTGGGGCTGCCCTGCCGGCATGGATAGCTCTGCCAGGGATCCTCGGGCCTCTGTCCCCCTGGGCTAGCTGCTCCTGGTGCTGCTGCGTCAGGGCTTTGAGCCTGCAGAGCTCAGGGGCAGGTGCTGAGCTGAACCTGGTTGTCTCACTCCTCATGGGGAGCCAGGATATGAAAGGATCTGCCTGTAGCAGATCTCTTCTGATGGGTAAGAGGATGTGCCCTAGGGATGGCAAGACTCCTCTGCCTGGGTGTGGGAAAGTTTCTCCCCTCTTCGTTTGGAGAGAGCTCATTGTTCCTCTATTGCTTCAGATTTGGCAAGAGCTGAGGTGCTCTTGACCCCAGGGCAGAAAGGTGGTAGCTGGTGCTTTCACAAGAAGGGGAATTAGCTGGGTGAACTCCAAGCCAGGGGCAGAAAAATCAACTTTCTGCGTGCCAGACAGGAGCAGCTTCCTGTTTGCAGCACCGGGGAATTTTCAATGAAATCAGCAAGAGCAGGAAAATCTGGGAAGACTTCTAGAAGCACATGAAACCTGAACATGTCTGGAAAAGCCCAGACTGGAGGGAAAATATAAAGGTGCTCATGACCTTGCTTATGTTACTGTGTGCCAAACATGGTGACAGTATGTGGAGGCCAAATTGACAGAAACACAGTTTCCTTTATGGCCCTGGCAGAATTCCCCACTCTCCAAACTGGTAGCATTGAAACTGGAGAACACCAGTAAGCTCCTTCCTATTCAGCCATCCTGAAACAAAAAGCCCTTGAAAACCACTATGCAACTGCCCACTGAGTGTTTTGATTGTGAAAATACCAAACAAAAGCCTTTATTACCAGCATATTAGGCATTTCACTGAAAATAGTGTTTTTAGCAGATGTTGTAGGCTGTAGGCCTTTGAATACACTCATTCTGAGCTTTTCCCTGGAAAGGGAGCAGTCAGGGATTTCCCCAGCTGACTTCTCAGCAGCAGAGCCCTTGTGCTGGAAGTGAGCCATGCCCTCGGATCACAGGCTTGGTCCCTCTTCTGGGAATACTTGCTCATTTTCTCTGTGCACATGAAGTGTTGTTGCTGTGTTTTCTGCAGCCCCAGCTTGCAGCAGCCACTTGGAGGAGGAACTGTTCGGATAAAAAGCTCTGCTGACTTCTGCAGTCCAGTAGACTTGTGAGTCAGGGGCTCACAGAAATTGTGTTCTCCAAAAAATACTTGCTTCTCCTTTCCTCTTCCCATCAAAATACACATATAAGTGCTTTCTTGGGATACAGAGAGGTGCATATTACAGCCCTGGGGCACAACACCAGTGTGAGTTTGGTGTGTATGCTTCCAAGGGATTTTGGACCTCAGACTCTGGAAGACTGTCTGGCATCAGCAGGCTGTGCCTACATCAGTAGGATATTCTGTATGTTTGTTACATCAAGTGCAGTTCCATCCCTGGTTTGTAGCTTTGACGTGTTCTCATTGTGGGCGCATGCTTCATATGCAATATTGAAAATATTCTGCCATATTAAGCCTGTAGTGGCTGATTTTTCACATCCTGAAGTCAGGAGAGTACTGTGGTGCTGGAAATCCCCTTAGGACAACACTTCAGGATTCAGTATCACTCCTGTTCACTGCCTAACCAAGCAATCAGTTTTGAAGAGAAACAAGGACAACTAGTAAGAACAAGTAAGGACAACTCTTTCTGACCAAACTGAGGTGATCAGTGATAGAAACTGAGGGAAGCAGGAGGAGTCAGCATTGTGAGGCATGGGGTTCTTATCAGCCCCTGAGGTACAGCTCTGAGCTCTCTCATCTGCTACTCAAACAGAAGGTGCAGCACCCTGGGGAAAACCTTACATGTTTTTAGTGTATAATAGTCATTAATCAAGGCATCTTCATTTCCCAGAGTAAACCAAGGTGTTTGCTCTGCTTTTACTGTTGCTGCTGTGTCTGGCCACTCAGGTGTGACTTGTTCTATGAAATGTCTGTTGAAGTAAGGATATTTAGATAGTTTTAAAATTAGGAACAGGTGTAAAAGTAGATCCCTATGGGTTGTTTTTTCAGGTTTTTGGGACATTTCAGCACATGCAATCAAACCACTGATTGCTTTCCACAAGATTAAGGTTGAGTAGGTATTATCTAGAGCTGTTTAACTAACTTCAAGACGTCATGAAAAGCCAAAAGAAATACATGTATTTTACTGGTGCCAATGTAAATTTGAGTCATCTATAGATTTGAAGTATTACCCACTGTTTCCTATTTGGCTAGATGGTTCAGAACTGGCATCTCAAAAGATGTTTAAGTAGCTTAAAGAGGGTGCATACCACTCTGCTGGCTCTGTGTCTTTCACAAGCAGCAAGACAAGGATGTTGTAGACAAAATGTAAAAGAAATACAGCTCAGGGTTGGTTGAAAGGTGTGAGTGAAAAACAGACAAAAGGTGATATCATTGTTTTATCAGGTAACAGTCACCATAGCAACCAAACTTCACCATGCATGAAAAGTTCCTCAAAGTCTTTCCACTGTGTTTCTTTTCCACGGAGCTTTTGTTACAGCAGGTGCGTGAAAGACTTCAGCTGCAGTGAACTGTGGCTCTAGAGGGCTCTTTCCCATGGGTCTGTGTGCAGTGTTTTCACAGCTATACCTTTTCTTGCACATGATGTTAAATCAGCCTCACGTGGTTTTGAGATTTCTCTGCCCATCCAAACACTGTGCATGTTTATTCCACTGGACTTGCTGTTCACACTAGGTCGTCGTGCTGGGAATGGTGCTGCTGAGCCTTCCCCAGAGCCTCTGGCTGTGGCAACCTTTGGAGCAGAGAAGCATCAAATTTATCCTAGTCTGTTCTGTCACATCAGTAGTGCCATGCCACAGACGCATTAGGTCTGGCCCTTCTCACATCTCATCTTTTCTTGTTTATGTTCTGGGTCTTTTTCTTCCTGTTTTCTTTGCAGAACACAGACTTTGGCTGTAGACTGTGCTGAGCCTTACTGACTGCTGAGATAGGATATAAAAATTAAGATTTACATTTGGGGTGGATGGCAGTGAACTTTTAACTGTAAGGGAGAAGGATTGCCTTACTTGAAAGCAGAGAGCGTGTTCGTTCAATAAAAGGACGTACAAAGAATACTGATGATCCTTCATCAACAAGGGCCCTCTTATTTTCTTTTTAATCTGGCTGGTAAACCAGCGCCTGAGTGTGTTGGGACAGACTGCTAACTTGGAATATTTCCCCAGCTGACTTTGTGAAAGCCCTTCTGTTGGTGCTGGAGCTGGGCGCTGTCCTTCTCTCCGATGATAAAAGGCTGCCATACCCAGGCCTTCCTGGGAACTGCAGGCTGCTGAGCTGGGATTTCAGGAGGATCCGTGTGGTCTCTGCAGAGCTGGGGAAGCTTTCACAAACTTCAGAGTATTTATTCACATTGGGCTTATATGGGAGGTGGCAGTCGTCTCATTATTGAGATGAAAACAAGCGTGCTCACGTAGCAGCACTGCTACAAAGCAGGAGGGAGAGCTGGATCGCTGCAAAGCACAGACTCCATGTAAACACACAAAGTTCCCAAGTGTAAGGTTTGATGCTGCAAAATCTATGTCCCAGTTGAGCCCAGCTCCATGTCATTCTTAAGACACCTTTTTTTATTTTCTTCTGCCTGCCCCCTCCCCCCCCAATATTACTTTTCTTTTAATCTGGGCTATCTATGCTGAGAGTTTGGGTCACAGAGAAAAGCTCCTGGAAGAAGCACCTGTCTCGTGCCACATGCTTACCTGGGAAATGCTTTTTAAACCCAGCTTAACCCCCAAGTTGTAATGCTTGCTCCTGCCCAGAATTTGTCTTGTTCACTTTTTCTTTCCCTCGTAGACATACATGTAATGTGAAAATACTATAAGGTACCTTATTTCCATTTCGTTACAGTTCATGTAATTAGCTTTTGGTTCACTGATAACTATATTAGCGTTTTGTGTATCTTTGTGCTTATTTCTTAGTGTGATTCAATGTATACAAGACCATGATCTACCAGAGAAGTTTGTTTACTCTTTTGTCTGCTCTGTCTCTGATGTTGAATTCTAAAGTGGTGAATGTTACAAATATCAATCTTCGGAAAAGTTTAATGTAAAAAGTACCTCCTGTATTGTCCTAGTAGTAGTATGGAAAATATTTTCAGCATGTCAGCCCAGCACAGGACAACTATTGATGCACTTCTGAGCTGAAAGGTTATTTCTGTTTTGAAAATAGTTTTCTACCTCCTTTTCTCCTGATCCAGGGAGAAGAAACTGAAAGCAAGAGTGCAGGAGTTAGTGAGTGCTTTGGAGAGACTCACGAAGAGCAGTGAAATCAGACATCAGCAGTCTGCAGAATTTGTTAATGACCTTAAAAGGGCAAACAGGTAAAGGATCTACTAGCAGATGGATGCACCAGTGATTTTTTTTTGCTGTGTTCTTGAAAAGCACTGTAATAGTCCCCTTAGCTTAATGAGAAGTTTCTGGATCCTCACGTTCCATCCACATGTTGACACTCTAGGGCTATAGTTACACATGGGGGAGGCATAAATGTCCCATGTAGGCCACTGGCAAGTACATAGTTAAGAACAGAAAGCAGGGAAATAGGTTAATCTTAATGGAGTTACTACTAGTGACTATACAATTTAAAAAGCGAACAAAACTCAAGATTTATGAATCTGTTACTTGGTTTGAAACTGCTGCCTTTTCTTGAGCTCCAGCCTCTTCATTAATAAACTGTCTTGGATAATCACANTTACTTGCACTGTGTTTGGATGGCCTAGGACTATGGTGGACTGCAGCTGCCCTTCCTGCAAGCACCCTGTCACTCACAGTGTAGTTTTCCTTAAAGTATATTTGAAAGCTGTTGTGGTGAGAAGCAGCACCCCTCTCAAGCTTTCTGACCCAGTCAAGGTAGAAGCACAGAAGCTACTCAGCAGCTAGCAGATTAGCACAAGATGCCATCCTCTGAATCTAAATCTTATTTTTTTGAAGTGGAAAATGCAAAATCAGTCCTGGGTTTTCTAAGCAGATTTTGGCCATGCAGTGTTTTCATAAATCATGTTTAATGTTGTGGTATCTTGACTCACAACAGTGCTATGAGAGGTCATCAACAGCAACCTCTATTTGCCTCTTTGAACCATGTTTATTTTTCTTTACCAGTTTACTGGTAAAGGTGTGTACTTTCCCCAGGAAAGACACAGACATTAGCATTGATCTGGGTTTGTGTCAAAAGGCTTGAATCTAATCCATTTTAAAGCACTGGTAAATTTTGGGAAGGTGATCAGTACCCAACCTTTGGAGTTCCCTGAAGGTGGGGCTTTGGGGTAGGTTTTTTGTAGCACTTGCTCTGAACAAGCCTGTTTGAGTTACCTTGTATGCTTTGTGTTTTTAACAGCAACTTGGTAGCAGCTTATGAAAAAGCAAAGAAAAAGCATCAAAATAAGCTGAAGAAACTGGAATCACAAATGATGGCCATGGTGGAGAGACATGAAACCCAAGTAAGAATGCTCAAACAAAGAATAGCTTTACTGGAAGAAGAGAACTCCAGACCACACACCAATGAAACTTCACTTTAAATGCATCTTTTTAAAGGATGCTTAGTGCCATTACAACTTTCTTTCTTTTGGAGGTTGACTTTTAGGTAGCTTCAAATGCTAAAAGCTCTGATTGTCATTCTTGACAAAACTTAAAAGCACCTGCTCTGGGATCCCAGAGGTGTCATGGGGATAATAAAAGTGTTAACCTTAAGGACTGTTTCATAATGTAAAATGGCAGTGCCTGAATCATGCTATAATTGTGTACATTGTCTGTGTTGTTATGTCTGTATTCATACAGCTTCTTGTCAATTTTATTGATGTCCCATAGGTGACAGTGTCACACAGCAGAATAATTCATGTTAAGAGGTTTTCTTTTGGGTAGTTTGGAGATCATATGAGAGTTTTCCCAATCCTGGAACTCCCTCTGCCCACAAGTCCATACTGTAGCCTCAAGATTCGCTGTTGCAGTTACACCACCAAACAGGCAGCTGCAGAGCGGGGAGATGACAGGCTGGCTGGCTTTTTATTTGCACCCTGCTTGCAGTTCTGCTGCTTACAGTGCAGATCAGGTAGGAAAACTCCTGTTGATTTGGAAAAAAACCAAGAAAGTGTAGTTGCATCTCTGAAAATTATGATAAAGGTGTATTTTTTAGAGTGTGTAAGAGGGCCAAAGGCTGTGGGTTTCACCATGCTACACAGCCAGCCTGTGCCAAGAGTGGGTAAGAAATTACAGGAGACCTCCTGGTGTTTATATTGCATGGTTTTTGCAACCACTTTGTAAAAAAAGTTGGTTTTTCTTGCTATACACACTATATCCAAGGTTTTCTTTAAGAAGCTGGGCCATTTTTGTCACGTGTATTGTGCTTGTTACAGCTTACTGTGATCAAGAGGTAGAATGTCTTCTTTTTATACTTTTTTTTTGACCAAAAAAGGTACTTATAAGGAATGTACCTGTTTAATATTGAATACATAGGCACAAAACTATAAATGTATAGATGTATGGATATCCAGCCACAAACAGAATGTGAATGGTGAAGTCTTACAGCTTCTTAGGTTAGTTTTTGTTACTGCTAACATTCTCTTGTTGAAATCACGTATTACTGTATTATCAAACTGACTGAAGTGCAAATTTTGGCTTGTTAGGTTAATGAACATTAAGCAAATTATGGGGATCAGGTTGATTTCTGTAGGGGTCAAAATACAGGAGTCTGCCATAGCACCTGTTATATTCAGAATTTGCTTATTTTTGACAGAGTATGTAAAACAGCTTTATGTGTGTTTTAAAAGGCCAAGCTAGAGTCCCTTCACTGTGTTAGCCTGCTGCTGTGTTATGCCTCTGCTTTGCATTTTCCAGGCTGATTTCCAGTGAATCTGATTTCAGGAGATGTTGCTTTACATGTTGAGTTGCACCTCAAGTTTTTCACTAGCATATTTAGAGTTATGATAACTTCTCTCATTTATTCCTCCCATTACTAGTACTAAGAAAATACTTTTAGAGGACTTTTTCTGCCTACTGTTGGGTTAAGTCAGGCAGACAACATAGTTGTGGGAATTTGTGTTCAGAATATGGCATTTTGTTAAGTCTTGGTTACGTCTGGATCTGTAGCAGTTGTTTTTCCATCTCTTACTACTGTAGCTGCTGTTGTCTTCTATCCTTAGTCATTCCTACTTCTCTGGAGTCTGGTACATCATCCACAAAGCCAGCATCACATGTGATTGATTGCAACAGCAAATTAAAGCAATGCTGATTTCAAAATTTTTGGGTAGTGATGTTCTGGTTTTGATGAGTCCTCTTGAAATAATTGCACTTCTTAATTTATAATGTGAATAGAAATTTCTGCAAATGAGTCTCTTGAGGGAGGAGGCACATTGATTTCTTCTGTCTTTATGGTTCTGCTTAGCAACTCTCTATGATGTTTCCCTTTTTTGGCCCAATTTTCTCACCCCAAGGAAGGTGGGGGTTTGCTATCAGCTTCAGTGGTAGCTGAGCACACTTACTCTGGAGAAACACAAAGAAAAGTATCCATGTGCTGGGGCAAAAATGCAGTTACACTTTTGTCTTCTGGCATCTGCAACACGTGTGTGACTTGAGGTCACCTCAGAATGTCCATGTGAAATACCTTTCACTGAAGAGGACCAGAAACCACTACTGCCCTGGGCTGCCTCTTAGGCTCGTTTTTTCTCTTCCTATTTAGAATAATGGAATCACAGAATTGTTTGGATTGCAAGGGACCTTAAAAAGCATCTTGTTACAACCCCCTTCGGTGGGCAGGGACATCTTCCACTGGACCAGGTTGCTCCAAGCCCCATCCAACCTGGCCTTAAACAGTTCCAGGGATGGGGCAGCCACAACTTTCCTGGGCAACCTGTGCCAGTGCCTCAGCACCCTCACAGTAAAGAGTTTCTTCCATTTAAAAATTCAGATACTCTTATACAGAGGCATGAAAAGCTGCAGCCTCAGTGCCTTTTCCAGGCCTAACAATTCACTGATTCTGTTTCACTATGTATCTTCCCTGCCAACTGTGCTCTAGAAGTTCTTCAGAATAAATTATAAATCATCAGTAAATGTAAACCACTCCTGTTTTTTCCCAATAAGGGTTGTAGATGAAAAAGTAGCACTGGTATCATCCAGCCTCAGGAGCAGCCATAGTTCGCCAGACCACCAGTTTAATTACTTGCCTCAGCAAGCAGCTACTGCATCACTGGTTGGCATACTGGAAAAGATCAACAGGGAAGTGGTCACAGGTTTAATGTTATTGTGAAAACTGTTCAGTAGTGATAATCAGCTGCAGCTCCAGTGTACCCCATTAAAATGGCACCAACCCTCAGAAAAAATGCCAAAAAAACCCAAACTCCTTTTATGCAACTCTGAAGTACCAGCACACCAGAAATACCTGAGTGTGCAGTGCGCCATCAGTTACAGCAACTTAACTCTCTTAACACTTGTTGCAGAAATAATAAATTTGCAAAGCAAGAAAGAGGTGGTTCTTGCCTACCTAAGTCCATTCATGAATTAATGACTGGACTTTTTTTTATTTTCTTTAGTCACCAGAGTGCATGAAACTTTGTATTTCACAGAATGCTCAGAAAAAACACTTGCTTTTTTTCTAATACTATGACATATAAATCTTCACCAGCTTGAATGTACTGTTAGCTATTACAAAGCACATGTGACTAAGTTTGCATTTATGTCATGTTCTACTGGTTTTATTAGAATTTTCTCCTCCTTCAATACTACACCATGAATTGTAACTTTAGAAACTTTTCACCTTACTGAATTAGCTTTAAATGTGCTTGCTACCTTTTAGTTTCCTAGCAGCTGTAAAATAGCTATTTCGTGTTCATTTGATATAGAACTGTAAAAACGGCATTTATTTATACAGAGGCATTTATAATACTTATTTTACAAATGTTCTTATATTCTGAATAAATTTCTAATGCTGTTTTTTTGCCTTGGGAGTTATTTCACCGTGGCTTGTCACCTTACTGTTGAATCGACTGCCTAAACATACCTTGGCACAAAGCTATCTCATCTCCAAGGGAGGGAGATGGTTTGACATTGTCAGGAAAGTTCACATAGGAGAGCCATGAAAAGTTGCTAAGACAGGTTTTAGCTCGGCTCAAGAACATCAGTACTTCTTCCCACAAACCCCCTACAACAATGAACACTGTATAGAAATGGAAGGGCACATGTGAAGCTGTTTCCACACATCCAGTTCTTTTAATAACAAGTTATATGGACCAAAACAAAAAGAAAACAAAATACTCAGTATTACATGAATATTCTAAAATCACTGATTGAAGTTCACATACCTCCTTTCTCCAGTATGTCTAACACATTTTCAATTCTTTTTTCCATTGTGTTGAATGGGCTCCTCATCCACCTTTACAACTGACTTTAAAAAATACTTCCTTTCCTGGCACTCACTATAATAATCACTGCTGCTGACTGGCTTAAGGCAACACATAAACATTCCACAGTGAAAGAAGAACCTGTACCGGCAGCACAGGCTTCACATTTCACAATGACCAGCAATCCTTATATTCGTAATTCGGTACTTCAATAAGTTTATTTATAAAGTGATTTAATTTTACAGAGGAAAAAATAACAATAGAGAAGAAAATGCCAACTTAGTCGTAGTCTATTAAATGGTGTGCTTCAGTTTCTGAATCAATTCATAACAAACAAAATCACAGTCGTCAGTACAGCAGATGTTACAGGTAGTTACAGATTTTATTTAAATTTTAGAGCTGACTAAAGCAAACTTTCATCAAAAGAGCATAATGGAAGTTGAATAAAATCTGTAATGATTTTAACCCTTTAGCTGTACGTACTTTCTATTTGATTAGCACTCATGTGCCACTTACGCACAGAAGAAAACAGATTGAGTTCTTGAGCTTTAAATGAACAGGAAGACATCACCCTTCATGCATGAGCCATACCACTGAGCACTGGCTCCTGTTTTCTGTGAGGCATGCAGTGCTGCCCTGAAAAGTGTCATCATTTGGAAGCAATACCCAAGTCTGGGTCCTGGAACGTGAACACAAGTTGAGCATTCTGCCTGAATTAACAACCCCACACCTTCTTCTGGGGGAGTCTGTTTTGCTTTTTAATGGTAACAGTGCCTTGCAAGCCCAGCTAAACTGCTCCTCAGCGATGAAGTTCAACTTCCACATAGTGCAGTGCCATGCAGACACAGTAAATTCTGTTGCAAATATTGGCATGAGAAGTATTTGCTAAGAGTTCTTATCATGCAGTTTTCCATACTTTTTCTGCATAACAAAATTACATACCCAACCAGTAAGATAAAAATTTGATCTCCACAGTTTAGTAATTTTGATCAAACATGCTCAAAAACATTTGCAAAGTTTTTCTCACCATTGGAAATGTGTCATAGAGAACTGTGTTTGCAGGATGTGTTTTCCTAAAAAGCTATGAATGCCTTATTTTAAAATGATTATTGCTCCACGAGCTGTAATCATTTTCTTAAAGGCACTGAACTGTAATCCATACTGGAAACAAGAAGCTAGTTCTTCTGATCAACAATATAAATGCTTAGAAATAACAAAATACTCTGTTTTCAGTAAAATCCATAGAGACCTTTTCAAATTTAAATATTCTGTACTCTGTGAAATGTTTACTTAAAAGGAAGCATGTTTTTTCGTGGAAGAATTGAAGGAGGACTTGAAGACACTTTTGACTTCCCAGAAGCACCCAGAGCTGAGAACAATTTAAAGATAAGGGTTTCTGTAAAGCTGAATCTGTACAAAAAGGTTAGGTCTCACTGGACCTAATATTTTCAATGGAAAGACAAGTTAAACCCCAAGCATTTTGTTTTATTGTACTGCTACCAATCTGGAATAGTGCCTGTGGTACAATCTTGAATATGGCCAATGTAATTGTTGTTTACGTTGACTTCCTTTTAAGTTCAAAACCTACATGAAAAAGTGAGATGCACACACAGCACAAATCCTACTGCATCTATCAGTGCTTACGTACGGGATTAAGAACAGTGCAAATACTAGCATTTAGCCTACTTCCATTCTTGAACTACACTATTGCTATAAATGCATAAGAACAAAAACCTATTATGGAAGAGTTTCTAAGTCTAATTTACTGTAAAAGCACCTTCAGTTAGTTTGTATAAATTTACCATATCTTAAATAATTTTGGTTGTTTCAAAAGCTGAAATATTGTAATAACAAAAACAATTTGAAATTATGAAGTCGTGTATAAGCACCAGATTATTTAACATTTACAGTGCAAGACTTAAAATCGGTTTATTTACAGAAATTAAATCAAGAAGAGAGATTATCTTACTAATTCTCAGTAACTATGAGCTTCCTACCTTACATTTAGAATATAACCTCCAAACTTAAAACATGAAGGCACCTGGCTTTACCTCTGGAAGAGAAACCTGTTGCTCAGAATTTGTAACAAAACCCCAGGTATCTGAGGATTAAGCAGCCCACTGACCCCACAAATGGGCAGCCAGTTGCCCCTGGAGCAGCAGTGCTGTCTGGCACCACAGGATACTGGAGTTTGTATTCTTAATGTAGACTCTTTTGCTCTTCACACCATAATGGCATGAGTATAAAAGCAAATCACTACATTAAGTAAAGGTTGGAAGAACTGTGTTCTTATCTGAAATTACAATCTGAGAGCAAGTATGTTAGAAGTAGCCAGACCTGAAGCCTGCCTTGTTTTTAAAAGTAACTGTTACATCTGTAACAGCCACAGGTAGGTGAAGGAAAACCACTAAGTATTGTTCTCAAACCACCAAATTAGTTCAGGAAGGTTGGAGCACAGCACAGAAGTCTGCAACAGTGATTAGGCCCAAAATTTCACTAGAAACTATTTACCCATGTTTGGTCTAAAGAATTTATATTGTGTTAAAAAATAATACTTTGATTGTGCAATAAATAAAGCTATTTCCCCCTCTCCTTCCCAGAACCACTGTTGCCAGAGTTCAAACTGTGTAAGACACAGTTACTTTCAAAAGCTGGATGACTGATGTACATCAAGGAGCTGAAGTCACCAGCACTTCAGTTAGTTAACTGGGCAGGCCACTCTTCGGTCCAAGGTCAAAGTATAGAAGCATTCTGAGAAGGAGAGATGCTAAAAACCTCATGCTAAAGCAGGGAGTTGATGTAGTCCTAGAAACTGCACACTAGTACCAGATTCCTAGCACCACACAGCTGTAGGTTTTTTTTCTAAATGTTTCTTTACTTCGTAAGTGGATTCCAAGAACACCGACTGACCATTCATAATCTGAATAACCCCTAACATGGCAGCATTCTCAAATCGACAGTGTTTGTTTTTCAAGTATCTCAACACCAGCTCTCAAGTCTGATCTGCAAACAGGTCCTATTTCCCTGTGTCTAGCTCCTGTAAAGTAAAAACTCATAGAACTAAAGCCTGTATCTCACTTGCTATTTCTTCACTGTTTTATGGAAGATAATGTAAACAGTACTTCTAAACTTAGAAATACAATTATAAAAGGATGGTGAAATAAGAACATAAAAAATAGTAAACAAAACGTTCACCGCGCAGGGCATGACGGAGCCCACCAAGTGGATCACATGCCACCACACTTACATAGTTTTAGAATAAACCTTACTAAGAAAGCAGAAAGCAATGCTACTACAGGAAACGGTACCCTTATACAAAGAAGTAAGTTATTGCATATTTATCACATTTATTTGCAACTCACATTAAGGCTAGGTTTACTAAAATCATGACATATGTATAAGCTTCACTTTGGGTTGCTTAATGAAGCAACCAATGTCTCTTATACTGAACCAACCTTTCACTAAGAAGAAAAAAATGACACAGTAAACAGAGGGCAGCCAGCATCTCCTATTCATAGAACATGCTTCCATTGTTCTAAAGACTCCCTCTTGCCTGGGACAGGACTTCCCAAACAGATGACAGATGCTCCAAGTTCACTGTTTCATCAACATCCCCATTATTTCACAGAGCACTAAATGATCTATAACTAATTTATCTGAAAACTCAACTTATTTATAAAAAGATTTCCACAGCCTGTTACTTAATTATGCCTTAGGAGAGTCCTGTTAACTCCACAGGCAGTAGCAGCCTCAGGATATGATACAAACTTCTGCCTCACCATGAGTAAAGGCACTTTTGCTGGGAAATCAACTAAAAAAGCACTAAAAAGGTAACTAAAGATTAGTTTTCACCTGAAGCTGAATAATGTAACCTCCTCCAGCATTATCCTACCTTCTCAATTACTCTTCTTTGTCATTGTATGGCCTTTGGATACATTTAAGAAAAAAAAAAAGAAATAAAAGTGAGTCAAAGCTAGATTGAGCTATTTCACAATTTGGTCTTGAAAAACAAGGCCCTCAGAACCCTTGTCCTCCAGAAGGAGGAAATGCTGTAGTCCATTTCTCCTGCTGACTGATACAGAAGTTGAACACTCCCATGGCCAAAATTATTACAGCATTAGAGTTCCAAATCACCTGGTGCCAGGCAGGTGAATAAACCAGGAGAAAGTTCTAAAGCTATTTCTGAGGAAAACATTAGGTAACAGATCAGGTAGGGTAGATGAAGTAGGGTGGTTGAAGGAAGACCAGGATTTTGGTTTTGGATGACATATATGAGTTGCATAAAAACTCAGTGCATGTACATACACTACAAGGGCGTAGTTCATTCAACCTATGAAGTTATCAATTACCTCTATTCTAGAGAAAAGTCCATTTTTAAATCTGGGACATGCTTGCTATGACAAGCTGCTGTGACAAATTATTTCAGTGCATTTCTCTCCACTGCAAAGCACGTGCTCAAAACCCACTGACTTGAAGGAACAGCTCATCACCTCAACTCTTACAGGTTTTTTGTTCCCCCCTCCATCCCCACCCCATCTTTCATGTTTTTCCTAAGAAAGCACTGTAGCTGAAAATGACTGAGGCTAGATCATTTAAATGCTAACTGCAAGTGCAATTCAATACTACTGGATATATACAGAGCAGATACACTACACAAGAGATCTGAGGACAACAGCACAGAATACAATACTGAACACCCTTGGAATAGTTATTGGAAGCCTGATTAAGCTGTTCAGTGTCACATAATGCCTCTATTATCCATGCACCTGCCTTCCTCCTCAGCAAGATCTACAGAGGCTTATTTACATTCAGTATAAATTCTACACAAGTAACCTCTCACAGACAAGTTTAAGCTTTTCTTCTTTTGCAAGCAGCTGCTTTGTAACAACTTCTTATGCAGCTGTGGGCAGTGCACAAGAGTTAAGTTGGACACTTGAAGGGCTGAGTTCTGCCCAGTTTGAGTGTCATTATCAAAGACCAAGGAAGAGTAGGTACAAAAAGTCAACATGCTATAGATTTGACTCAAGTACTAGTGATTGCCAGCCAACAAAAACTATCAGTGTTAAGGAGGGAAGGTATCTGGGGCAAACAATCAGTACAGAGAAAGGATGACAGGCTGAGGCTAGGTTTGAAATGTGCAACTTGGTTTCAAAATCACTAGGACAGAGGTGTCCTCTGAGAATTAGTTTCATTGCCACTGCGTAATATTGCAATGTCCTACAAAATAATGACTAACAAGTCAATAATTTACATCAGAACAGTTAAAAGGTTAGCAAGCTGGTATACTCCAACAGTTAAAAAAAAGTCAATGATACTCTACAAAACACACAGCAAGTTAAAATAAAAAAAATTTTTAAACCACAAAAAATAAAACACAAGTAAAAAGAATGCCCTCTAATGCACAGCTAGGAACAAGTGAACTGAACATTGGAAAGGTATTTTTGTGGACAAAGGCTAGACTGCATTTAAAGTGCAACACTTGACTATGCCACTCCCATACTGCAAAGAGAACAAACCCTTCCAAACCAGCAGTCAGTCCCTGCATTGCATTTAAAAACAAACAAACAAACAAAAATAAAAAACTCCTGAGAAAGAGTAAGGCTGGATAAGAAACCCCCTCAATTGCAACAGGCAAGTCTGATTCTTATTCCTAGTAAGTTTGCTGTCAGAGGTCAAAACTTTTCATTATGGCATCATGGTCAAACTTGAAACTCAAGAAAGCTCTTGATGAAAAAGCAAATTTGTAATGGCCATTGCATGCCATAGAATGTCCCTCTACATGTTCTGGCAGTGGGTCTTCACTGGAGCAACACATCTCATATGCTGCTTCTGCTTAAAGAGAAAAAAGCATGAAACAAATTTTAAACGGACAGTTGCCAATAAAAGTATGAATAACAACACAAAGCCATACCTCAAACATATATTCAATTAACATTTATAACCAAACCTGTATGTTTGGTCATAAACAGAAGAAGAGTCAAACAGACATATTTACCAGTTGTCTAGAGGCTAGAATAAATCTCAAAAGTCACTGCAATCTGGAAACACTTTCAATAGCCAGTTTTACACATATAATATTATTTCATGAGCCATTTCTTAATAAGGAGGAAAAAAAATGGCACTATTTTCTGAGCAGTAAGTAAAGAACTGTGTGCACTCTGCTGCAGCTTATTACTAGCAGGACAGAAAGCCTTGAAACAACACTCAATTACCAGCACTGTGTTGACTCAGATGCTATTTTCCTAAACTAGCTTTTGGTTACTTTTTTACTCAGCCACCTGGTGTACCAGTCAGTCTTTATAATTACGGAGAAAAATTGCAAAACCAACATGAAACAGTATCTTTTCCATTAAAAAACAAACAAAACCTCAGACTACACTGGAAAAACATGGCTTTATAAGATTTGGTAGGCTGGCATGAGGAAAAGCCCTCAACCATCATTATTTGGGTGCCTTCAGCCTGTAGCACAGGGCAGTGGATGAAAATTCTGACTGCACTTGCCTGTTTCAAAGTTATCTTGAAGTCTTCTTGGATTAAGCCTTTTTTCACATTTCTGGTGAAGAGAATGACCACAGATTACACATTTTATGACAAAGAAATGGCACTGTATTTTTCAGAGGTATAGTTTAAGCATCATCTAAAAGGCATGCTGGTTATATTTGCTTTGACACACCTCACATATGAATTATTTTACCTCTAACTCAGCATGAATTCTGTCATGTTACTTTATGTAGCAAACATGCTTCAAGTCCACAAGTTTTTCAGAAGCATGCAACCTTTTAACAGTCAACAAAACATTTTTTAAATGCAGACTTTTACGAGAAAATTCTGAGTACTTTCTAACTGTTTCAAGATGGAAGGGTCTTGCCCATGATGGTGTGGAATCAAAGTTGTGCATGCATAAGCCCACTCTTCAATCAGCTTGTCCCAAAAAAGGCAACGGGAGTGTACCTCCAAACATGCTGCTACTGCCAATTAAATTAACATGCTTTAGAGACACAAACTTAGAACTCTCCAGGGAAGAGTTTTTTTAGGCCCAGGTATTGCTGCTGTAAAGTACACAAATACAGAAAAAACATGGCCCTTTGCACTCTCTGCAAATTAAGAGTTTTCTGGCCTTCAAATTACATCAGAAAATTATCACTGGGACACGAAATATTTAAACTTCAAAAGACTGACAATCATGAAAACACAAGTCAAACAGAAAAACAGAAATATTTAGAAAAGTCTGTGAAGAGCCTACAAAGTAACTGTGAGGCATTAACAATTCCACTTGTTTCCATGAAGATCGTACAGATTACCATTACAGTTTTTTCCTATCCATCCAAATTTCTGGGCAGTCAATTCATTCTTCTACACTCAGACTCAAACATAACTAATCATTTCTTGCTGCAGTGAGGATTTTACAGGATGAGTTTATGGTTTCTGTATGTTTACATGAATAAGAGAAAGAAGGCAATAACCACAAGTCAGAATGGGAAGAATGTAGTTTACAGCCTTTAAATAAGAAGAATTTAGAAAAAAGCCTGGACAAGCCAGCTGAGCTGCATGGAGAGCTGGGGGCTCACTGGCTGCACAACAGCCAAAAAAGTATACGAAGAGCCCTAAAAAACAGGGAATCAAAAGGACATTCTACTATAAAACGGAGCACAGTCCAGGGAGTCTTCTCCCATCGAGAAGAACTGGACAAACACAATTAGTTACTGCAAGGGAAAGTAACAAGCAAAGAGTGTGATACTGGAATTTACAAACTGCTGTAAACAGCTCTACCATATGATTAAAGAAATTATATGAGATTCTGGCATCCAAGACAAGTCAGAGCTTCAACATTTTTGCTAGAGAGAAGGAAAATAATAAGCATTTGCATTACCACGTTTTAAGTGTTGCGTAACAAAACCCCATGCTTACAGTAAGACGTCACACATGAGTAAATAAGACATGTACTACACTGAATTATTACTACACACTACAGAAGGCTTTTACATGACCGGAAACTGGAAAGCTGCAGAATTGTGTACTGAAACAGCTGACAAATTTTGAACAACTAACATTACTTACTTCTACAATGCAAACTTTGAAACTCAGTATGCTTGTGTATAGATGGGTATGCATACAAGGTAAGAAATGTTATACATCTACAAACACGTATCAAATTCTCTGATCAAATATACTCTTGACAGATACGCACTCTACTTCGTTTCAGCAGGACATTGTCCCAGACATTTGCTAAGCACTACTGGAACCTATTAATGACACAGCCACTGCATGTTTCTTACCAAGGTATGGTTTTGCTTAACTGGTTGACTGTGCAGTCCGTTTGTTCGCTTCTTTTGGTTGGAAGCGTCTTGATTTTGCTTTCTGCCATTGTTCCTCAGGCTCTGACTCTGCTGTCAAGTCCAAAGTAGAGGGAAGAGTTTAAATGGTAGAATTGAACATCACTGCATTGACACTTTCAACTCCTTAACTAAAACTTTGCTCCAAGTAATTTCAAAGCATGCAAACAGCTTCTTTTGCAGACAAACTGAAGCCCACTGAAACTAACCAAACATACTCGAGATACAGAGCCATCAACTGTTACTCATTCTCTCTCGCACTATAACAGAATTATTACACAATAAATTCAGTTAAGTGAGTTCCCATGCACTGACGCAGATATACTAGAGATAACACCAAAATGGCAAGTACTAATTACTATCTGTACATGAAACAACACAATTACTACCTGATACCACCACCTCTAGTGTGAAACAAATCAGACGATTCCCAAGAGTATTCCCCCACTCCGTGGTTTTATTTTTGCATACTGTGGTGATGAAATTCACTACTTTTGTCCTAGAGAGGAAACCTGTATGAACACAGACATCTGTTCTATATAGTCCAGATGCATGTTTCCCTAAGAAACAACCTACCTTTATTTTCAAAACTTCAGACACCTCAGGATGATTATATGGCTTCTGTGGCTGTTTTGGCTTCACCCACTGCTCTCCTGAAAAGCCATCGGTAAACACCTGTTGACTACAGCGAAGTTTGCATCTAGTACAGGAAAACAAAGACAGTTTACAACCCAACTTCAAATTTACTGACTGCAGAAGAGAAATAAGAAAGAATTTTCCGCTTTTTGAGAATGACCTGGAAGACAAGCTTAAGTAACCTAGCATGGAAACTCTAATAATGCTCACTGCCATTTGCATTCTCCACAGACAAAAGGCCAAGTCCACATTAACATTTGTCCTGTTCTCAGTGCTGGTATTGCCCTGGCTCAAATTACTGGAGCCCTCTCATAGGGACTACAGGTTTTAAGGTTTGCTCTACCACTTTTCACTCAGCTGAATCTAAAGCCAGCAGCACATGTTCTCCTACTGATCCCCACAGGTTTGATCTATCTAGCCACTTCTTAGAGTACTTTACAGTCCTGCTTTAGAGAGTCCTACTTTTCCTGTGCCGAAGTGCCAAAAATATTGAACTTGAAACACTGGAAGTTATCTACTTGCTTTAGCTTCTGGGTTTTCTGATTCCCATAAACAGGACTGAGAAAATAATCTGTTCTGACACCTGCGTATCATGACATTAATTAAGTTCTCACCTTATTTACCCCATAAGTCTACACTTACTTTTTTTTTAATTAACCTATTCTATTACTGAAACATGAATACTTGGAGAAAGAGAAAGGGACAAGCAGCTTTGTATGACCAGTGTTTTATAAGAAGGAATATAGAGCTGTTAAACTGACCTGGTTCTTACCTAGCTTTTTCCAAGTTGGGCTTAGAGGGTGTGCTCCCTGCTGATGAAAAACCATTGTCACTGTCTGAGGAGTCTCCATTCCTTCGGGAAATCCATTCCCTCAACGGCCTGTGAGCAAGGAGAAGTACAACAAGATCTACTTACCAAAACATATCTAAAGAATTTAAAGTTGTATGAAAGACCCTGGCCTAGCATTTGCCTCATCTCAAACATACCTGATGAAGGGAATTGCCATAAAAAACTTGTTAGGTGCCAAACCCAGCTTGGACTTTGGGGTCATGTCATTTCTATGGCATGGTAATTTGTCGATGGAAAACCACTCAATATTCTAGAAAAACAAGCAATAAAATCAAAATACCCTTTATTGTAGCCTTAGCAGAACGTTACAAATGTGTATCAGCCACAATTATTTCCCTTAATCAAAAAATTACCATGGAAGACTTAAATTAACGGGCCACAAGAGCGTTTTTCACAAAAGGTTAATTAACTCTTCCGACTGCCACTACAGTAGCAGATGGTACAGCACAAACTCATTGCATGCAATCGCACCTAAAATATGAAAGGTATTAAATCAGCAACTAAATTCTGAATAAGAGTTTCATAAACAAACCAACCAAACCACTGCACAAAGAATGCCATCAATAAATGTACAGGCTTTAAAAACCTTTGAATAACTTCTTACTTAAAATGCCATCAATACCGGCATGCATTCAAAAGTAAAAACAGTGCTTAGTTTGACAGTAAGTTTCAGGTTTTCTTATAAAAGAAAAAAACCCATGGGGATAGGACAGGATTTGTGTTACTGTTTACACATTATAGTTTTAATAGTTAAATAGTATACATTGCAGACTGGGGACCAAAATCAGGAATTCTGACCACAGACAGTGTAGAAGAACCCACATGAGATCTTCTATCACAGAATCTGCTCCCGAAGCCCCACATCCAGACAAGATGCAAATTATGGAAATAAGTTACAAACTGAACAAGTTTTCAGTATAGTTCTACAGGGAATACAAAACCAGCCTGCCCAGCTGCATTAGATCAGATGAAGACAAAGCTTCAAAACTCTATCATCGCAAGAACTCTTCAATATTCCCACGCATAGGATCACTGTTCTACAAAGGGGGATATTTACTGCACATTTTAAAAATCCTCAAATTTAATTTTATTTCATATTTTGAAAAACAGGTTTCTAATGCAAGAAATTAAGTCCTGTCCAGTCAACTACGTTCCCTATTTAGAAAGCAAGATGCCCTGTTCAGTGACACCATCTGCATGGAAATACAGCTGTTCTAAACTGAATTGCCATACAAGAAAGAAATATTCAAACTTCAAAGACTACAGATACTGGGGACAAAGGCTCCAAGGAGTTGCTACCTGAGCCTTTGCCTTTCCCTTTCCAAATACCTTTTAAAAGCCTAATGGTACACAATACATTCAAAATAGTCCCCTTTTTCTGTCCCCTTCCCAACCTCCTCCTTAAAATATACTGTATTTTAAATCTGGACAATATCAGCCATGAAAGAGAGAAAACAATCCTTAGTTTGTCCTTCTGATATGTAGGCTTTTGCACACCCCCAATTAATTACAACTTGAGAATATATAGTTACATTTGCATCTGTAACTAGGAATAATACGAAATTATTAATATATACACCACCTACGAGAAAAGAAGAGAATTATATTTTCGCAGCATGCTCTAATGTTTTTGTGATGAATGGAGATGTCAGACAGATGGTCAAGTATCAGACTTGCAGGTGAGCTGTAAGAAGTCAACACAAAACCCTACAGTGCAGAGATGCCACTGGTACCTAGCATTTGAGGCTCATTGTGCTCAGTGGGTTCATTATTTTACACTCTTCTGGCTTTAAAAATCAGGCTCTGCAAAGTTCCTATGGATTCAAACAAGGTAACACATACCCGAATTTCCCTTCTAGTTTTGGGGTTGAATTTCGTGTTCTTGGGAACTCCTGGAATGATGTACAGCCGTGCTAACTGATCGTTAATTCGCAGCTCAATGTAGTCCTCTTTGCAGATATAATCTTTTATGTCAAACCCAGTTTCTTCAAACACCTGAGAAGCATTTAGATGAAATTACTGTCTGTGTATTCAGAGTTATCTTTTCACAACTTATTATCATAAGCAAAGGAATGACTATTTTTCAGATATATCCATGAAAGCTGCTGGGAAAAACCAGTCTTTACACACAGACGTTTAGAAATAGAAAAAGTATCTACATGCTTTATATTCCTCTGAGACAGCAGACCTGTAATGCAAGCTGAAACAACTCTATTACATCTTCATGTAGCAATGTATTCATATGGATGGGGTTAGTCCTCATCAGCTTCTGAAATACTATTGAACTGTGTAGGCATTGCCAAGGAAGACCACTTCAATTAGATTTTACAGATGCAGCTTATGGTTTCAGACCTGCATTGACTTCAGTGAAAGCAGCTGAAAGATTTATTTCAGATATTACAGACATCCCAGTTCCTGGCCACAGGTAAGTCTTATCCACAATGACAATCTAATTTGATGGAAAAATGATCATAGCAACAGTGCTGTTCACTAGTGAAATCTAAATCAATTTTTCCAGTTAACACCACCATCAAAAGATTTTTTTTCCTCAGTATAACTGTGCTCCCTTTCATGCTTTTGCTGGCATAACTTGAAGCAAAGAGGAAGACAGTACTTCATGTCACTCCTTCCTGAAGCAGCTATGCCTAGTTTATCCTTGACAGGTATATTCAAAACAAACAAACAAACAAACAAAAACCCAAAACCCGGTGATTTCTCATGTACTGTTTCAATCCAATTGAAGAACACTAAATGCATCATACTACTTGCCCTCACCTTAATTTTCTCTCTCAAACACTCTGGATGTATTATGTTGAATGAACACTGAGTTTGTACCAGTAATACTCTTTTACAGGCCATTTTTAATATGTAGTTTCACTACATATCTAGGTCTCCAGGAGCAATAAATACCACAGATTACTTTATTTTTCAGATTTTATTTGCCTGGTACATTGATTCTTGTTCCTGCATAACTGAAAAATAGAAAAGTAAAGTTCTTCACAATTTTTACATAAAATTCTACAACCTCCAACTCAACTCCTTAGCCTCTTTACACAGACCAGTGTACATAGGTTAATTTCCATTCCTCCACTTCTTTACAGTTATGGTGACCCTTGAAATTAATATGCCAAAAGCCATAAATTACACAAGATTTTCCAAGCACCACAAGTAATACTTAAAAGTAAATTCACAGTTCAGCAGCGAACTTTAAAAATAGTACTCACTTCATTTAGCACATTAGTGCAAAACAATTTGAAACATAAACCAGTTATGTATTTGATTATATAACCTCAACCTTGATTACTATTCTGGAACTCAGAAAGGCTTCAGAAGGTACTTTAGAAGATGACTGCAAGAACAGACTATTTATTCATGTGATTTCAATAAAGAGATTACCTAAGTAAAGTGCCTTTTCATGCAACACATACATCCTGATTTCAGCAAAATTTCACTTCTTTATCTTAAATGAGTTGATATAACTTACCTCTCTAGCAGCACAGTCATGAGGTGCCTCTTCTTTATTTACTTTCCCTTTTGGAAATCCCCAACCAGATTTTGCTAAATAGCCCTGAACCAAAAGAACCTACAAAATACAAAGGAATGCAACTGTCATACATGCAGGTGTCTAACCAACTTTATTAAATGTCTTCCCTCCACCATCCCCTTCTTCTCCAAGAGGATACCTCAGCCTGAAGGAAAGAAACCATCAGGTTTGCTGTGTTCTAGCAAGAACTGTGAAATTTTTTATGGAATTGTGTAACTCAGAATAAAAAAATTTAAATAAACTGAGAAGGAAAGCAAGCAGAAGTGTGTTTACTGTCTCACGTATTATATTTCTGTACACAGTCAACAATATCAAGTAACTGTCAGATCTCTGAGGATCTGACAGTGAATGTAAATTTCTCCAGAATAAAAACGTAAACAACAAAGAATTACTTCTGCCAGCATATGCCATCCTTCCCTCTAGACAGTCCTTCACAACTATTTCCATACTTACATTTTCAAGTGTCTCATCAAGAATAATTGCACCATAGGTTGGCACTCCCATTTTGTATTCTTTCCATTCATCTAAAACCTTTTGTACATCTTCACCTTGAGGCAGTAAAAAAGGGCAGTGATTGAAGAGTATAGCAGCATGTTAAGGAAGATAAAGTTAAGCCAGTTCCAAATCACATACTGAATACAAAAGACATTCACTCAAAATTTAGAATAAATACTCCCTCCCCTAAGTGGTTTCAAGATATATTCTCTTGGAAGTAAAAAAATATTATTAATAATCCATTACCAAACACTAAAAGATGGAGTACATCAAGTAATTTGGCAATTCCTATACAAACCAATTTAAATAAATTAAATGAACAAAAAAAAAAAGAAGACGACAAGAAAAAAGAATTCAATTGTTTGAAGGAAGGTCTCCCCTAATTCTGAAAATAAAATAACCCCTTAAGAGTGTTCTGGTTTTGTCCAAATTTAGAGGGAAATATCCCCTGATAGAAGGCAATTACAGCTGCCCCTCCCCCACCAGGTTCGGGAAAGAAATACTCCCGGAGGAAAGTGAAGGAAAAAAAAAAANGGAAAAAAAAACTCCCAAACCGGGTGCTTCCTCCCTTCGCTCCCTACCAAAACACAACTTAGATAGCAGCGTCCTTGAAGCACAGAACTGCTTTGAAAAAGGTTCATCTGGCTTTTCTCTTGCATCCAGTTGTTTTAAAAGCACAGAATTCATATTTGGGCGATATGGGATACAAAATCATAAAGTCACCCCAAGACAAACAGTTACTCTGAATATATATTATCCATAAACACATTTTCTTAATTTTGAAGTGAGCGAGAGAGAAAAAAATTCAGTTCCTTGTGCTTGAAATAACTGGGAATAAATTCTTCCCACAATCATTTGTAAAGATTATGGCACAGAATCCTACCTGCAGTATTTAGGATGCAAAAAAATTTCTTTTTAAAGGCATACAGTTACAGAAATCTAAATTCTAATACACTTTATCAAAACTCACCATGCAGAGAAAACATAAGCAACCACTACAACTCTAAAACTTTGAGAGAAAATCTGCAAGTCCTTAATAAAAGTATTAATATTATATATTACATATATTATACTGTCAATAAAGAATACTCCACAGCAGAATACTTAAAAATATGACACTGCAGCAGAACTAATAATTGTGGCAAATATGGGCTAGAAAGGGACAGATGTAATGTACATATAACATCTATTACACTACATTTTTTCTGCACTGCCTACAATTACTAGGAGAATTTTGTTGGTCTGAAGATACATTTATAATTAAAAACATACATAAAATAACAGCATAACATCAACCAACATAGTATTACCATATTTTTATAGTTTACTGTTAAAATAAAAGCTGTAGTTTTTCAAAGAAAATCTATATTATGAAACTAACAGAGATAAGTATATTACGTAGTGAAACCATAGATAGTATTATCCTCAAAGTTAGAAGCAATATTCCAATCTCTCATCAAGAACATATGGGATAAGGTTAAAACTAAAACACTTGCTGGATAAAAGCCACAGAGTTTTCTCCAGCAAGGACTAGATAGTACACATTCCAGCACCCCTTGCAAGCAATAAAAAAAGCAGAGCCCAACCATCTGAATTCAGTAAAAACGCATCCTCTACCCTACAAACAGAGACTTCCAACAAATACATACCACTGCCCATGGGGAACACATACCACCTTCAACTACCTTAACATTTATGTCACCATTTATTTGAAACTTAATTAAACTGTGGAGTTCAGTGTGAAGAGCCCCAACATCTCATCCTTTAAACCTATCTAGCATGCAAAGTGCAACCATGGGTGCAAACATCAGAAACTGATCGTTTTCCATAGTTCTGTAGCAGTCCAAGAAAAAGTGGTCCAGAATCACTCTTGCAGGTGCCACAAAATTAAGGAAGCAGTGAACTCAGTAACATCACACACCTAGCAATAGTAACTTTTAATCATTAACACATGAATTGGCATTATCGTACTATGAAATATCGTTAACAATATTCAGTTTGTACTTCACCACTGAGACAGAAAATAATCACAGTAATAAAAAGGATATCAGCTTTAGCAAAGTCTCTTATCCCACACTGAGGTAATCCTGGTGTGTTTTGCATGTAGAAATCCAAATAAAACCAATGGGCAAGTTCAATCTGAAAACACACTCTGATTGCATTGTCTCTCTCTTCACTTGGAATGTGCAAAATAAATCGGCTACCAGGAAAGAAAAAGAGTAAGATTAGCCAAATCTATTGATTAAATACAGTTAACAATAAAAACATTGCAACACTACAGTTCTTGATCCATTACCACATACCAGCAGACCACCAGATCCACCTCATGTTCTACAGCAACAGTAAAAAGTTTTCACAAAGTAAAATACACCTTTTAAAGGCAAGAAGGAAAATGGATAATGATGTTCTTTCAGAAACATCAATTACACCACACTAAGTAAATTAACTGTTGCGAAAACAGGGAGCCTGAAGACAGCCTACTTAAATGGCTGTATTACAAAAATGAAAGCATTTTTACAAGCCCATTAAAGAACATCTGCAAACTCTGATAAGAGATTTCAGCGCATTTTTTTTTTCAGGACACAAGTTAAACATAGTTATGTATTTTCACTTAAAACCACAGTAAACTAATAATTTATGTAGATTTTAAAATTCAATACGATCCTACTAATTTTCTCAGTCTGAAACAGAACATGGACAATCAGGTTATTTTTCAAGTATACTTAATGGTTTACCTCAGATCCTGGCCCACAGAGAGAGTCACTGAGATGAAAGTTTAAGCAGCACCGTGTGATAGCTCATTTTACTTAAGCAGAAGAGGCTTTATTTATTTATACCAAAACCAGAACTTCCTTTTTAGAAATTTAATGTCATACACCCCACTGAACTTAAATCATTTGACGGAGATCTTTTACATTCAGCTCCTGAGCGCCACCAGCTAAACTCTGAAAGTGCATAATACCATTGCTCAAACCAGAAATACTGTATCTTTACTTCAAATCTGACAAGTATGAATTGTTACAGGATCTCAGAATTGGTTGCCTCTCCGACGCACTCTGGCCAAGGACAGAGGCAGAAGGTCACTGGTGCAAGCACATGCTTGACACTCTCCTGGCCCACAGGCACATCCACAGGCCCCTCAAGTACCAGCACAGGTCTCCCTTTCCACCTAACAGCCCTGCCCACACCCCAGACCCTCACACCCATCACACAGGTCCCTGCCTTGCCACATGGTCCAGTTTGAAGTTTGCTAGTGAGCACACATGCCCAACAGATCTGGGGAAGACACTTGTTCCCCCACCAACACAGCACATGGGCTGTGACCCACAGCCCTGCTGCAGCTGCCAGTGCTCTGCCTCTCACACCATTTCCGCCACAGAAGATGGTTTCCAGGACACTCATCATTCCCACCCCAGACACTGGGAGCTGAGACCCCCTCCCTTGTGAGTGGCTGGCACTGAGATATGCTCCCTCACTCCAGCAGCTGACACCTCACACACTTACATACAGCTCCCATCAGTAGCTGGCACTTCCTCCTTGCAGCACACATAGACAGGGGGTAGAGAGTGGAATTACCCAATAAAGAAAAAGCAGAGAAAAAAAAAATTTACTAAGAAGATGTATGATAGGACAGTCTGTGACACTTGGGCAGAAGGCTCAGACAGAAAAGTGTACTAACTTGCCCAGTTTTACAACCTGCCTCTTTTATACCCCTTCCTGCCTACTCTTACTTTGTCCCTCCCTGCTTCCCTTTTCTTGCGGGACTCTTCCCAGTCCAGTGGGATCCCCTCAGGTCTAAAGCCCTACCAGATGCAAAGGCCAGGCTGATAGTCCTGAGACTGATGCCTGTGGTTTCTTGGCAGCTGGTCAATTAGTGCAATAAACAGGTTTGTTTCTTGTCATTGTGTCCACTTCCAATTTCTTACATCTGTGTCTACATATTTTTTCGCTCTGATTTCCCCACTTTTTCCCTGTTTTCCAGGAGCAGGTCCTCACTCAGATAAACTTGCTGGAATGAACATTCCTATACCTCCCCATCAATCAGTGGCCAGGTTTGGTTTTCACCACCGCCTTCCTTATTATTCCTCTGTTGGGTCTGTAGCCTTGTACGCTTAATTCAAGGACTTCCCACCTTCTTATCCAATTTTCACACTGAAAAAGGTTCTTGGACAGATATCCTTAAAGACCTTGGCAAGCCTGAGAGGGGGCCTGTGTGAACGTCATGCCATTCAAAAAGGCCAAGTGCAAGGTCCTATGCCCAGGTTGGGACCTGGGTTCTTTTGGTGGAACACAGTGTGCACAGCAGGTTGAGGGAGGTGATTCTCACCCTCTATTCTGCTCTGGTGAGACCTGTCCAGCTACTGAAACCCCAATAAAAGAGGATGGGGATCTGCTGGAGCAAGTCTTCACTGAGGCCTTCCAGGATGTAAAGGGGGCTATGCAGGAGCTGGAGAGGGGCTTTCCACAAGGGCATGTTGTGACAGGACAAGACAGAATGACTTTAACGAGAAAAAGGGCAGGTTTAGATAACAGGAAAAACTTCTTCACTGTGAGGGTGGTGAGGCACTAGAATACATTGCCCAGAGAAGTTATGGATGCCCTGTCCCTGGAAGTGTTCAGGAGCAACCTGATCTAGGTGTCCCTGCTCATGGCAGGGGGGGGGCTGAGATGATCTTTAAGGTCCCTTCAACTCAAAGCATTCTATGATTCTCCCTTGCATAAATAACCTTATTCACTTCAACATTTTACCACTTCCCAATTTTCAGTTGGCAGTGCTACTCCAAATTTCTTTTGAAGGCTCTATTCCGAGTGCTGGAAAGATCCCTTATCTATAAAGCTGCTGTAACTAAAAGATAAAAACTTAAAAGTCTATTTTACATCTACTTGATGATATTTTCTTGCCCCAGCACTGCAGCTGAATGTAAATCTAAAGATAAAATATGCAGTAGTATCAAAGAGGAGTAAGAACATGCCAGGCACTAGGCTTAGAGAACAAGAGCAAAGCGAAGTAGAATGCTACTTATTAATCAAAAAGGTAACTTCTAAGTTACTTGGAGTGACTGAAGTGCTAACAACAGGCATCTCTAGGTTGTTCTAGGTGCAGGTGCCAAGTGCTGGCAGTGAGGGGCTAATGCTGGACACACTGTGGGACACAGCTGAAGGCAGCAGCTGAGATGGTGGTGCCTCTAGGGAAGTGTATTTAAGAACAAAAATACCAGACAGGCAGAGGAAGTGAAAAAAAGCACGTGAAACAGCAGGGAATGAGCACAAAAGAGCACAAAACAGCAGTGCAAACACCAATGTTGGAGAAGAAGGGGGCAGAGGAGATGTCTACCCAACAGCCTGTGGAGGATCACGTGCTGGAGCAGATGGATATGTCCTGAAGGAGCCTCAGCCCATAGAAGTTATCCCACACAGGAGCAGGGGCAAAGCATAAGAGGGAAGGAGTGGCAGAGAAGATGTGTTACGGACTGACCACAACTCCCATTCCACATCCCCCTGAGCTACTCACAGGAGAGGAGGTAGAGGAGTAGAGAATGAAGGGATGAAGCTGACATGAAGTTTCCCTGGGAAAAACAAGGATGTAGAAATAGCTATTGTTCAAATGTTTTTTGAAGGGGGGGAGCGTGTGGCTAAGTGAGCATCTGGCTGCTGAGCTAGGTGAACCAACCACAGTCCTGAAGTCAAAAGACAGGGTAACAGCACTTGTTTATAAGACAAAGGGAGTATCAAGAAGCCGCAAAAACGACTGCAGTCTCTGCACCTTCACTTCTTTACTCAGTAAAGAACAACTCTGTAGCACAAGGCAGTACGACAAAATCCGACATGGATACCTGTGACTTGTTACTGAACAATACCCAGTAACTGAGTAGGAAAAATCACTTGTCACTTTCTACCAAAATTCCCACTAACATCATATATAGATTGAAGAATGTAGGAAATTACAGATATTTTTATAACCCGTTATAACATTAACACAATTATAACACAAAACAACATTTTGAAGCTAGAAGGTGACAGTACCTCAAAGAAACACAGTAAGACAGTGAGACTGACCCTATTACAATGTAAGATTCAAATATTCGTGTGCCATTCTATCAGTCACCCCATGAAAGTGACACTAACAGGTTGTATCAGTTTTGTAATAACTGCAATTCTGCTCTGAATTTTCTGAAGAAGTCTTAAACCCTGTGTGATAAGTGAGCAGGGACCTGAAAGGCAAGTTCCTCTCTCTGCAGGGAGCCCAAAAGAGACACAATGGAAACACAAACATGCTTTAGAGGCCAGATTTAGGGAATTGAAAATTTACATGCCTATCACAAACTCTGACTCTTGCATTAGACAAGTGCAAAACAATACCAAGCAGGGCAGTTCTACCTTCCTGTGGTATTCTCACTTCTAAACATTTTCACTCATTTGGAAACAATAATTAGAGTAAGTAGGGTATCTTTCCTCTTCAGTAACCCTTCCCTCTTTTACATAAATACGTCATAAGGAGTCCCTTGAAGGTGGTAAAACAGAAGGATTATTTCACGCCAAATATCACATGCAGTTTGTGTCATCACATTCTGGGGATGACAGACAAATTACAAAGTTTGAAGGGCTTCACCACAGATGGTCAGAGGTTGAGACCATAAGGGGAAAACGCAACTGCCCCCTTTTCAAGATCATAGAATCCATGCTTTATGAAAATTCAAACGCAAAGAACAAGAAAAATATTTCACTCTGAAAGAACCGACAAGCAGGAGAGGGCAGCTTCAGACCGAAGGGTGTCCCTGTGGCTCTTCCCTTTCCGTCCGCTGGCACGTTCCCTTCCAGCAGAGGTAACTCAGCAGAAGTGACTCCCTGCCACCCCTTCCAAACGAAACCAGACCTCCAAGCAGCAAGCACCACATCAGTGCTCGGCTACACGTCACGTCAGCCCCACGCTCCCAGCTCTTCTTTCACCTGCGCAAACACCGCCGACGCAGCATTACCTTTTCCGGCCCAAACCCCGCAAGAAATCCCCACAAAGAATATTCTCTCACTTCCCCCGCGCACTCGGCTCCCGGCCCGCCGCCGGAGCAGCCCCACACCAGGTCCAGAGGGTGCCGCGGGCAGCCTTCCCGCCCTTCCAGGATGGATTCCAT
>VXBT01005995.1:212059-315383 GCA_013400235.1 Oriolus oriolus
CCAGCAGGAGCAGTTTGAGCTGACGTGGCTGTTGCCTGCTGGGTGTGGTAGGGGGCTGCCCCTGAACTTGCCCACCTAGATCAGAGCACTGCAGAAGGAGGGGAGATGTGCTGTTCCCTACAGTGTGTGAGAAAGCAACCACGCGTGGATTTAATGCTGCGTACATCAGCTGGCTAAATCAGACAGGGCTTTGACTGCTTGTAGTGCTGCTGCTTGTGACTGTGACAGTAAAAGCACGTTGCTGATGTATCCCCTAAGGAAGTACAGCAGCAGATGGTGAACGTTCAAAGGGAGCACACCCATGGCACTGCATTTAGGAGCTCTCAAAGGCTATTTGTTTCTAGAGGAGAGAAGATAATAGAGCGTGGCCCATTAACACAGTGATATGCCATCTGCCCTTTGCCACAAAATTGGAGATTCTAAGCTTTTTTTTTTAATGAAAGCTGATTTTCATGATTACCGAGATGACTGTAATAATGTTAAAAAAAAAACGAAACAATGGTCTCTTAAATCCACGTATGACTTCAGATGGTGACTGGAAAACAGCAAGACTGCTGGCAGTTTCACTGCAAAGTTTTCTCACAAATACCAAGCTAGGATGCTTATTGTGGTAAAAAAAGAAAATAAGCCTTCCCCTCTAATGCCTCTAATGGAGAAACCGTCAGCAGAACTAAAGAAATTCATGTAGTGAGCCTCTACAGCAAGTTTTCCTTAACAGTGAGAAACTTTGCAATTGGTTCCTTTCTCTGCTCAATTTATCCACCAGTCTAACATCCCTACTACTCTGTGTACTTTTTTCTTTCCCTCCAGAAGTGCAGTTTCACACATTGAAAATAGCTCTACAGCCTTCTTCCTTAACCCCTGTGGTGTTCAGGGGCTGTGTTTGTACAGCCCTCTCACCTGGTCTCACTAGAATACTTCAGAGGTGTGGGCATAGGAAAGATGTGGTTTACAGTGGGAGCAGGGGCAGCTGGAGTTGTCACTGCCTTTGAGCAGACTGCTTGGACTAGGGCTGCCTGTGTTGTTAGGAACAGCAGGAATTAGACCTGCTGTTGCCAGCTTGTGGAAAACCTGTTCTTCCAGTTGTGCTGGTGCTGTGCCTCAGTAAGATCCCCCTATTGATAGGATATTGCAAGGGCTGCTGCTTTCCCCACTGCAGCACACTGCTGGCCAGCCTCGAACTCCAGTAGAAATAATGCATGAATTAAGTATCAGATCCTTGTATTGCATGTCAGAGTAATTCGATCCAGCAGCTGTGCCAGCTCCGTCTGCATGTGGTGGGTTTGCCAGTGCTTTTGCTAAATACACGGCATGTTACAGGAATTATTTCCCCCAACTCCCCCATGACTTACAGAACAAGGAAGTGACGGAATCCACAGCGTTTCTCAATTCGCAGACCAGGAAATGGACTTACAGCCAACTCTCTGATTTCTGTCTTCTAAACCTCCCTAACTCTGCCTTTTCTAGGGAACTAGCAGAAAACGTGGCAACTCTAATACATCTCACACATGTTGCTTCAGAAACAATGTAGCTGATGTTAAAGGAATAAGTGATAAAAGAATTTAAACTAAATTCATTAAACTGAGTCTTACAGATTTTAATCTTCCAGCATGAGTGGAGAGGACAAATGCTTTCCAACACTCTTAAGCTTGAAATTGTCAGGCTTAGATTTGCTAGCATTTTCTTTTAAAACTTCTTACAGTGCTAATCTGGAATTTAATGGCTCCAGAAACTCCACTCCACTACTTTTACTGAAAGAGCACATGAGCATCTTTTAGTTTCTGATTTTTAGAACTGTATAAACTTGAACTGCATTCATGTAGCAGATGGAGGACAAAAGCCCATTAGATCATTGTGCAGAAAGCCCAATACTTTAGTGGAGGTTGTTTCATCTTTTCTTAATACTTTAGTCTACGTCAGACTTTACAAGTCCTGTAGGAATTAATTTATAGAGTAATACAGTGGGTGATGCAAACACGTATTCCTCAACATATGGATCTGGATCCCCTCTGCTTATGTAGACCAAGTGCTTCTTAGAACTTGGAGCAAATCTTATAGATAAGTTTACCTTTTCAAAGAGGAATCTAGTGCATGTATATATGAGTACACCTAAAATGCTATTTATTAGAGCTAACTATGTAAAAAAACCTGAGAACAGTATAGACAGTCTTATACCCCTGGTGGTGCTGGGAACCCCAAGCTGTGCAGCACTGAAAGAATTTCTGATCCTCACATAGCACACTGTGCAGGGCTTGTCTGGAGGCAAGGTTACCCCATTTTGCTAACTTAAGCTATTGCAGGATTTTTCATCCAAGACAACAACTCTGTTCATCATTCCTTTCTGATGGCCAGAGAAGGAGGATGGTCACTGTTGGTTGTAGGCAAGGGTGGGCAGGTGCTGTGATCACTGGTTTCCCGTGCCTCACAAGACTGGGCTCACTCAGGTTATCTGTTATGTGGATCAGCAATGCTCTGATGTACAGTAGACTTCTGGTCACGATTTCCACAATGCCTCCGAAACTGGAACTATGGCCAGAGATTATCCCCTCCCTTTCTTGTCCCTCAGAATGTTTCATGAACAAGGTCAGAATGCTCACTGGTTTTGTTTGGGTTTTTTTTCCTCCTCATAATCACAGAGCTAGAAATAGCTTGAGTATCTTTTAACTATGAAATGTGATATGTAGGGAAAAGCTTTGCTGTTCAAAGATCTTGACACACTGTCTGTATCATAAATATTGATTAGTTTTCTTGGAGCAATTCAGTTATGAAGATTCACATATAACAACAAATCTGAGTCATAAAAACTTCATCATTATAGATGAGACTGATGCTACTGTTCTGCTCACTTGATTTGTTTTCCTTGCAGCATCAAGGCCATTGAAAGTCCCAACAAAGATGATGACACACAGTGGCTGACTTACTGGGTTGTGTATGGCATTTTCAGCATAGCTGAATTCTTCTCTGACATCTTTCTGTCCTGGTTCCCTTTCTACTACATGTTAAAGGTATGTTAGTTCATGTGACCCCTCTCCTAAAATGAGATCTTTGATATAACTGTTCTAATGGCTCCAAGAATGGATAGATGACAACATTCCCTGGAGTCGTTCCAGGGTCACACCTTTTTTTTTCAGATGCAGGTTATGTGTAATTTAGTGCTGTGGAAGTGATCTGTTTACAGCTAATGGTTTTGTGAGGCAAGAGGGGAAGTTGGGATGGGTGGAAGGGAAAGGTCTGCTGTGTTTTAGGAAAAAAAAAGACAGTGTAACTGTTCCATAAAAAAAGCAAACCCAAAGATAATTCTTTCTCCTGGTGTTCAGGTAAATTTGGACAAATGACAGACATGGTAAACCCCACAGAGTGGCTCTATTTTTGCTTTAAGTGCATTAGTAAAAGTGGAGAGTAAAATCACAAAGGCTGTTGAAGGAGGTAGTAACATCTGTGCTGTTGGAGCAAAGAAGGAAATTGAAACATGAGAATAGTTTGAGTCCTACAGCTTTAACATTTAATTAAGCTCAGTTTCCTGAAAGGAATCGGTACGTACCAGAGGAGAGGGTTGCTAATGTGCATTTGTTAGCATGATTTGACCACCAGCAATGATTTGGTTAATGTGCAAAAATTGACTGTGACAGCTGTTGTACACCTCTGCATTTTCCCTTTTCAGTCTTTAACAGGCCTCAACTGTGACAATCATTTGGACACCTTGTAGTTCAGTAGAATTATGACTGTATCCCATCATCTGCAGTGGCATATACTCACAATTCTGAATTCATACAGTGTATTTTCAGAGCTTCTTTTCTAAATTCTTGGTAGAAAAATTAGTGGCAATGGTTTCTTCATGCTACCACAGTTCTCTTTCTGAAGAGCACACGACTGAAACTCAGGTTGACTTTGCAAATGAAGACCACAAATGGCTCTGATAAAATGGTATCAGGAGTGCCACAGTTACATGTAGTGTTGGGATCAAGGGAAAGGCACTTTTCTTAGTTCTGCAAAAGCAAACACAAGGAGTTATGTCAATACAGAGCTTTCTACAATAGCTGCAGAAGGCACATAGAAGTCAAGTGTTTGCTCTCAGTAGTGGCTGGTAGGAGGGGTTTACTTTTGTTGTACAAAGGCAGGCAGGTGTTGGCTGGGAATCAGAAAGCGTTGCTGAATGGATGGAAGTTATTACGTAGGGGGAGAAGGAGGCACCTTCCACACTTCATTCCATCCATGTACTAAAACCTCTTGTAGGGTAGTTGTGGTGTCTCCATATCTCTTTTAGGAAGTAGAAAACCAGATACGTCATTCATGAAAGTTTTGAGCTTGTTTTCATTTTCAGAATGTGCTAAATTTGCATATTCACATCTATTTGATGCAGCTTGTCGCTTCCACTCCAGACTGAGTTTTAGTTGCTCAGTATTTCAAAACACCTTCAATTGCATGGCTGAGACATTGGACACAGCTGCTCCCAGAGTCCCCAAAGTCCAGAGTTTAGACTCTGTGACATTAAAGTTTTCAGCAGACTAGAAGATTTTATAGGTGGGAGAAAGGCACATTGAAGAACTCCTTTAAATATGTTATGATGTTTGTATATACTTTTGTTCTCCAGATGGCATTTCTTGGATTTTGTGGGCCTTTTTTTTTTGTAATGCCCACTTCTTGTTTATGTGTTTGGGGTTTTTTTTTATTTCTGAAGCACAGGACATGCATGCAGCTCATAATTTCATGTGCATGTGATTTTTTTTTTAAATACTTCTGTTCAAGATCTAAAGATTTCTGTGTCATTCAGGTATTAGAGAACATTAGCCAGTAAAACTAGCAGAGTTTATCATCCTATGAGTATTCTTGGTGGTGGGAATGAGAGAGACTCCGTACTCCACTAATGGCTCTGCCTTGAAATACAGTAATGCTATTTCTGAACAAAGTTGGTGCTGCCAGGGCTAAAACAGCTGCTAGGAGCAGATCCAAGCGAGTCAGACTGAGCTCAGGTGAATTCCATTCTCTCCTCTGTCTGGTCTGGAGGGTTGAAAAGAATATATTTTAGGTTTGGGCTTTTTTTTTCCAGTTAACTATTTAACCACTCTGAGCTTGCTGGACCTTCTTACAACCCTCTTTATTTGCAATAGCCTATGTTAGTTCAGTTACATGAGAGACAAGGGGAAAATAAACTAAGTTAGCAGAGTAACGTTCTCAAGCTTTGAAAAGAATGAGAATCTCAACTTGGTACGTGTCCAATAGAAGATGCATATAAACATCTGTTTCAGTATGATTCAAAAGTAATATGTCTTTGAGAACAAATCAGTAATTTTTTTTTTCTTGACTAGACTGGGACAAAGCTGTCAAAATTACTAATTTTGTTCTTAGGCAGGGAAAGGGAAATTTGAATTTCTTTTAGTTTCGGAGGAAGTTGGACTCACATCTGAGGGATTTTCTAAAACGAAGAACTAACTTTTTTGTGTATTGGGAGAAGTTGAATAACTCTCAGTAACTGATCAGATATTCTTGAGCAGGAAATAAAGTCAGAGTACTTCTCAGCTTTTAACGAAACATAACAACGTAAGATAGCACCTCGTATTCTTTCTGTTATATTAAGTTTCAAATAATTGAAGCTTTTGAAAATCGATATTTGTATCGATAAAGGCACTTTTTGCCTTTATTGTCTCTGACCATGCTTCATAATTCATTAGTTGCTACTTAGTGGTGCCAGATTGTATTGCATGTTGAATTATTTGTTTTAATTCATTGGAATTTTCCTGGTAGGCCAGTCTCTCTGGTAAATACTTTAAAAAACCTTGCTTTGTCTTAAAGGAGGGCAAACACTCCTTTAAGTCATTCTGTTTTGACACCGTGATCAAACAGTTTAAAGAAAAAAGCTTAATGCTTACCCAAAAGGATGGTAAATTGCACTGCAGAGAAGACAAAGCCAAAGTTTTACAGATGTGAAGAGCAGAACCTACAGAACATCCAGTCTCATATACCTGTTGCAGTATCTCATTAACAACGACACGGAGTCCAGGGTGAATAAGGCAAAGCAAATGAACTATTTATTAACATACAGAACGGCTCTATGAATATAGCTTGCTTCTTGCTTCTTGCTTCTGATGTTCACAGAAAACTGCAGGAGGTAACTCGACCTTGAGCTCAGCCACCTACCAAACCTATTGGTCAATTGCTCAAAACATTCATCCTAAAAGATCTCCTAAGAAATCCAAAACAAAGTACACAGCTGCACAATACTAATTAGTTTACAAAAACTCTTAGAATTGTTTCTAATAGTTTTACTTGGGAAAAAAGAGAGAAGGAGAGAAATCTCACAGAGGTGCTGGGAAAGTTAGAAGGTTTCCCTGCTAACAGCTTTTTTAGCAGTCACATATACCTTATTGGGAAAGAACAGATGGGACATATTCCAAAATATTTGGAAGGCCTGCTTGAAGAAGACTGTGTGTTTTGTTTCCATTCTGCCCAGAAATGTGTGGAAATCCTTAAACATGGAATCCTGTCTAACATGAAAACAAAGCATGTTTTTGGCTGAGGCTGGGGTGGTTTTGTTTCGTGTTTCAAGAAAGGGTAGTCTGAGAAAAGCTGTTATGCCTTCATTTTCTGGAGAGGCTTTTGACATGGAATAATATTGTACTATTAGTGTACAGAAAGAGCTGTACAAATGCTGAGAAAATGTACTTCATTTTGTTGCAGTTTTATCCTGTAAAATAATTTTGTATATATTTTCATAGCTCAAGTGAATTTAGTTATGGCACTCCCTGTCCCTTAAATGTTTCATCTTGCTCTGCATAGCTGTCTTTGTGTGGTGTATGGCAGTGAAACTGAAGCCAAATAAAAGTACTGCAGTAGTAAAGACAGAGCTTTGTAGTACAGGTAATAACTGTCTTTCCAATCTCCTTTTGTAAGATGCAGAAACATGACCCTGTGCTGTGGCCTTTGATTTTTCTGGAGAGCAGGTGGTGCTCTAAAAGCTGTACCTGAAGTGTAATCCAGAAGCATTACCCTTGTTTGTGCACTGTGTGTAGCTTGGGTTTATCTCTCCTCCTTGTCACTTTACCTCTGGTAATAGCACAACTCTATTTTTTCCCCCACTGTATTTTCAGAGCAGGGAGGCAGAGAGGACAGGGATGTGTTTTGGCTGAATTGAAGTCATTTAGAGGCTTAGACCTTCAGTCAGGCCTGTGCTATATGTTTTAGAAATACTGAGAGAGACTGATGTTTGTGTAACCAGGTTTTATAGTTCTACCTTAAAGAGAAAAAAACCCAGCATGTAATCTTGATACACCTAACACCAGGTTATATTTACTGCTGCAGCCCTCCTCCTTTATCCTTACACTATCCATGAAATCATTCCAGTATGCAGATTCACTGTGTGTAGCTGTCCTGGTGTGCACCCTCATTGAACCCTGACCACACAGGGGATGACTCATTGTTCTAAATGTGCTCAGTTCTGTGGCGCTTAGGAAAGGCACCTTGGCTCCTACTCATGATTCCTTCTACTTAGGCTGATGTTCTTGTTCTCACAGTGTGGCTTCCTGCTGTGGTGCATGGCTCCAAGCCCTTCCAACGGGGCAGAGTTTCTCTACCACCGGATTATACGTCCTTTCTTCCTGAAGCACGAGGCCCAGCTGGACAGCGTTGTGCAGGACCTGAAAGACAAGGCTGCAGAGACTGCAGACACCATCACTAAAGAGGGTGAGCAGAAGGCTGTTCACTGGTCACATTAAGTAGGGAGAATTTCCCTGGGGGCCTCTTCTTACTGCACTTCATATTCATCACTTGGAGGAAACAAAAATGAATTATAAGAAGACAGTGTAAATTATAATGAAGAAGTTAAATTTGGGAAATAGGGGTAGCAGTGGATCTTGCTGCCTAGAATTGCAGTTAGGCTAGAGTCAGTGGAAGAAATTGAATAGTTTATGTGTCTTCCCCCCAAACGCACCACTAAAAACATTCTCTCTAGAGGCAGGTGCAGACATACCTTTCATAAATACAGTTATTGTTTCAGTGCATCCTCATATCTCCTAAAATACTCCCTCAAATACCTGCTGGTATAGATTGGCTCCCAGTCATGCAGTAAAGCAATTAACAACAATAAACAGCAACATGGGAAGTGCAGTTTTCCCATCTATATGTTTTTGTACTTTTCCTTCCTCTGGAGGTCAAAGGATTCCTCACTCTTAAAGGAACTACTTACATTTTATTTTTGTGTATTATCACAGATTGCTTAAGGTTTTTCCTTTATTGCATTCTATAGTGAACCCTTGCACTCTAAAATATCTGATGATGGTTTTATTCATAAGAGAAGGAAGTGTGTTAAGTAGCTAAAATAAAGGTTTATTTAAGTTTCATTTGAAAGTAATTTTATCTATATGCTATTTCAAAGCATCTTAATTCTCTTTTCCACCAAACAATGCATGCAGTCTCATTTCATCTTACCAACTTCAGCAGTTTTCCTGTCTGCTTAAAAGATCTGCTTTTCTCAACTATTCTTGGAAATTTTGCTGCAAGACTCTTCCTGATTCTTTATTGTTAGGCATGTATCTTAACTGATGTCCTTCCATGTTGCACATGGTATTTTCCTGTCCTCATTTCATCACTTGTTCTTTCTTTTTCCTATTTTAAGATACAAAGATTTCCACCAAAAAAAACCCAACCAAGACCCACAACCAAAAAAACAGCCAACCAACTCCCTGCCAAAAAAACCCCAACAACAAACCCCAGGCATTACTTTTAAGAAACCATGTACACGCGTGTACATGTACACACAATTAGCATTATTCCAAGCCTGTTTTATCATTATGGTGTATTTCTTGCTGCAAACCTGTGTGTCCTTAACACTATGAGCAGCCCTGCTTTAACAATATCATAATTATATATGTATCAGTCTTTAATGTTTATTGTACTGCTCCTTGCTTATTTTTTAGAATCTTTTAATGATCAGTTTTATCACTGTATCTATGTGTATGTGTATACAAAAGCTGTGATTTTCTTCTTTCTCTTGTGAGTAAAAGGAAATTTTTTTTTATGCAGCTCAAAAACACTGGATAACCCACTTTGACTGTAGGCCTATGACTAAACTTGATTTTATTTTCCTACAGCCAAGAAAGCAACAGTGAACTTGCTGGGTGAAGAAAAGAAGAGCACTTAAACTGGATAAGTTTCCCTACCGCCTCCTTTGTGCAGCTTGATGTTACTGGGAACTGTGGTATAAGTTCAATAATATTGCCTTGGAAACATTTTGATATATTAAAGGAATGTGCTGTAAGTTTACTTACTACTTTGCTGTGACTGATAGAGAGTATGCATTTTTATTTAAAAGCAATGCAGTGGGCAGCATCTGAAGCTTAATGAAAATATTTTATCCATCTTCATGCAGAAGTCTTTCAGTAATCTCTTTCTGCAGTAACATAAATAAAAAGTATATATATCCCTCAGGCTCTGCACTTTAGTTGTCTCTTTGTCTATGACATTACTCTTAACACTTTGATTGTGGTGCATATGGTAGCACAAAGGTATTTTATAGGGAAAATTCTGAATGGATCTTGAATATACAGGGAATTATTGTGAGAGATGGCATAATGGATGTATTCTCCACCAGTAAAGCTGTAAATTGTGAAATTATGTGTTCTAGGCACCTGAATAGAGATCATTCACTGTTGCATGTTTTGTTGTAACACAGTATTTGGTACAGTGTGTGTATTCTTAAATGGATAGATACTAAATATAGGAAAGAATAACTTCCTTGGAGTGATCAAGTTTATATTGGCCTGAAGTAATTTGCTAGAAATGGATGCGTTAAACCACACAAGATTAACACAACATGACTAAAGTACAACTTCTTCCCTATTCTTGCTAAAACAAGGTGTTATCCAAAATTGTTAATAGAGTGCTTTTTAAGATCACACTCAAAAGCACAAGCCACCTTTTGCTAAGGAGTGATACCATTACAAACACTTCCTCCTGAATTCCTTTTAAAATATCGACTGCCTTGGATGTCTGTCCTCAGAACTACATCACTAAAGGGACAGACTACAGCTCCTATGAGCTTTTTCTGCTCATAAAAATCTGCAATCTCTTCTGACTATTCTAAGAACAGCTTTGTGTGAGCACTTAAACGTCTTGAGTGGTGATGCTCTTGTTGTTACTTGGTATATTCCTGACCAATCAGTAAGACTGCAACCAAAGCTGCTAAGAGAATAAAGGAATTTTTTACAATCAGTGTAAGAGAATACGTATTTTTTTTACGTTTGCCTCTATACTCTTTCACACTGCAGTATTTTCAACAAAAATAATGACATGACTTCATTAAGCATGAATTACTGAAATTTTCGTGTTTTCATCTCCATGCTGACATTTCTTTAAAGCCTAGAGTAATGTTATGGCAGTTCTGAACTCTCAGAACACGCAGAAAGGAAGCTTAAGTTTTTGATTGGATAAAAAATTATTCCCAGTCCACAATCTTGAATCCCAAAGACTTAAAATAAAGTTTTGAGGACTTCTGGCTTTCTGCAGCAAATCATTGTATGAACATTCATTGTAAATTTTCAGATGCGAGAACCGTGAAAGAGTGAAGCACACAGTGCAACTCAGCAGGTCAGTTTTAACCTGGAGAGGTATGTTTTATAAGAGGGGATGTAAAAGTGTCTTAAGAGAAATCATTTTAAGCTTTAAGCTGGAAAACATAGCCCTTAGGGCTAGCAACTTGGATAGGGAAATATGAGAGCTGGTGTACCTCATGTTCTATAGGACAGCATGCAGTTTGTCATTTGAAGAAAAAATGCAAAATTTCACAGCTACTCATTCCATGACAACTTTTTGTTAGGAGGGGATATGCTGAAGAGGCTAAAGTTTACAGCAAAGTTCTAGATTGTAAGCAAGTAAAAAGTTTGAAGTGAATCACCATTTAATTGGTTTAATTTCTTGTCTTAACTTCTTCTGTTGTAAACCCACTGGACTTTTTTGTAAGCCTTACTAAATCTTAGTCATGTGTTTTAAACTCTATCAGCTGTATGTAAAGCACTCATGTGGCCACTGTAATTTAGTTTCACTTCTTGAGATTAGAAGTAACTAGATAAAAATAAATGAAGATTCTTAATAGACTATTTGATTTCAGTGCAAAGCACTACATAACTTACTTATCTAAAAGCTTATGATACATTTTAGACATTACAAGCCTAATGATTTCTGTAGTAGAGACGGGATTTACTTTTCATTTCTTATGCTACTCAACAGTTCTTCCACTGTTATTAATGGGGATAAAACATTCTAGGTAGATGTTAGATAAGTGTTAAAACAGTCCCTTGCTTCTCTCTCAAAACTTGAAAGGCTTTAAATCAACTTCCTGTCTTTACAACTTGATATTACCAGCACATGCAATCAGTGCTCTTTTGTCAGATTTCTACTTGAATTTGAACTACAGTCTGTTGTTAACAGAAGTTGACCTTGGTTTTTTGCCTTGTTCCAAGTAGAAACGACTGAATTTCTGCAGCAAGTTATCCTTTCCTGCAAGTAACTCCACTGGGCTGGCCCCGCAGATCAGTGCTTTTCCTTGTGTCTTCACAACATTTATGTGCAAATGTTGGTACACACATCTGCTCCATGTCTTTGCTGAAGTTGTAATGTGCTACATAAAAATGGACACAAATAAAGAGATTCTTATGGGACTGGTATGATGCCTCAGTATTTCTTAAGAACCTTATACCTCAACAGTGAAAACTTGGCTACTTTAGGAAGACAGAAGCTCTTTACAGGGTATTCACTTTTTTCCTCCCCCCAAACTTCATTACTGTGGAACCAGTAGAAACCTCTCCAAGTCCAAAGGAAGTGCCTCTGCTTCATGACAATCTGAGGGTGCAGCCAAGCCGATTTAGAGTATCAGGCCCTTAGAGAAGAGTTTGGAATGCACGTCTCTTCCCAACAGTAAGCATCATGAGCATCTTTCTAGGCTTTGTAGCCTGGCTTACCTGAGGAATCATCAAGGTTTAGTATTCTCCAGAAACATTGAGAGGAATGACTGTAAACTACAGGGATTTTGAAGTTTTCCCTCTCCCATGGGTTTCGTGGTGTTCCATAAATGATCTCAACAAACAATACTGAATAGTTATTGGCAGGGGTGTTACACTCACTTAAGACTTCTGTTTCCACTGTTTATAGGACATTTCATCTGCTTTATCTGGCTCCTTTCCAAACTCAGCAAAAAGGAAAGTAAGTTCAGGAAAACATAACCTCCCTACAATGATAACACCACCACTAGTGTTGAAATAATGAAAACTCTTCAAACTGGAGCCAGACAATCAACAAAGCATAGAAATTCTTGTAAATAGTGGAAGGTGTGACTAGTATTTGTCAGATCAAACCCTCACTACTTTTAATTTGACAAATTAAAGAAAGTTTCTTGAGTTTGTATTCTAGTCTTGCCAACTCTTTCTAAATAATCCGAGAATCAACTGAAATTATTATGACTAATTCCTTAGTCACCTTCCACCCCCATTTCAAATTCCATAAACAGTAGTTTCCTGATGCAAAGGAGGAAGAATGGAGTTTTAAAAAACAAAATACAAATCCTTGTCGATCATGAGAGACTCTCAGTATTTTCTGTAAAGGGCATCTGACAAATATGATGAATATCAGTCTTGCCTTCTCAAGAACTTCTACATCCAGCCTGATGGAATGAAGCAGTACTTGAGGAATGACAACCCAGGGCTGCTAAGGAGGTCCTCAGTTGTACAACCATGTTGTCATAACTTTTTAAAAATTATGTTTCCTACTGGTACATAAACCAGTAAGAGATTCTGGAGCAGAAAATCTTCATATGACCACATGAACTCATGAACTAATCAAGTAAAAATAATTAAAGATGATCTTTGAATTTAGCATACTTTGGAATGCGATGTAGTTGACACCTTTGCTGCGGCTACAGAACTCCACAAAACTTTATATTTTGTATTACTGCATCTTTGCAGGAGAAGAATACTTAAAGACTGCAATTAGACATGTCTAAGTTCTGCTACTTGAAAAGCAAACAGACAAAACCCAAAAAGCTACACCCCAAAGAACCCCCAAAGCCTGACAGATGAAAAGAGGCACACATGCTGTTTCAGAGAAAGTAGCACTAGAGTTCAGGCTACTCAGTTCCTACCCAGAGTGTCCCCTGCTCTTTCCCAGGTCCCAAACTACCAAAGACTTGTCTGTTTCTATCCACCTCCCATACACAGCAACTATGACATGGGGTACTTAATTATTTATTATTATTATTATTATTATTAATCTATAATAACATCTAATTATTTAATAATTATGATTGATTATATTTTTATTTAGGGGAAAAGAACCCCTTCGAAAAGGGTATCCCTTGTCCTAAGAGAGAAAATAAGCCCACAAAGAAAGTCTGTAGCAGGAAGAAGCTAAATAACTGGTGTCCAGTGGCAGAACATGTGGGAATCGTTCAAAGCTGTGCCAGGGGAAGTTCAGACTTGACATTGGGAAGCATTTCTTTACCAGGAGGGTGGTCAGACTCTGGAACAGGCTTCTTAGAGAGAGTGGTTGATGCCCCGAGCCTGTCAGTGTTAAGAGGCATTGGGACAATACCCTTAAAAGTGTGCTTTAACTGTTGGTCAGCCCTGAAGTGGTCAGGCTGTTGGATTGGATGATCATTTTAGGTCCCTTCCAACTGAAACAGTGTATCCCATTCCATTCCATTCCACTCCATCCCATTCCGTTTCACTGCTTGTGTAGCTCCAGCTACATCTGCAGCTCCAGAGAAGGAATCAAGGGAGTCACATCTTCTCTCATGCTCCAGAGTAGAGCACATACAGATATCCCACAGGTATATGTGCCCCACAAGGGAGTTCTGGCTAAAAGGCTCTCAAACACACACAAGGAACAGGATGTACACACAGGCAAGTATTTTAAGACCAGCTGTTTTTTGCAGAGCTGGTCTTTGATTTACTTCATGGCTGAAGGCTGGCAACTACATATGGTTTAACTTCCCAAGTTAAAACACATTTCAAAATAACCTTTTAAAGCTCCCTCTCTTTACATTAAGAATTGAGCAATTGTGATTGTTCTTCTGCTATAGCAGCTACATGCTATATATCAGAAAGAATAAACCACGTATCTCAATAGTGCTGAATTCTCATTTTTAGACATTCTGTTACTTATTGCCTGTATCATCGCTCCTCCCTGATGCTCAATGTCAACATTACCATCCATTCCTTACATAGAAATTGTTATGGGATTGTTTATAAGGGTTTTGAGCTCATATGTCCATTTGAAATGTTTAAACTTTGTTTAGGTATCCAGAAAACTGTATAGGGAAATAACTGGTGTGTACTTTTAAAGAGCTATATCGGGACACTTGTTCAATATCCATATTCCTTCTGTCCTGGATGCTGAGTAAATTCCCACCCACGGGTGCATGCCTTCCTTTGCTACTGTTGCCACCTACAGGAAACCACGGACCACGGTATCTTTTTAGCAATGATGCTGCATAAGTAAATCCTCACAGAAAACTGTAAAAGCAAAGCAGGTGGAATAAAAGGACATTCATTATCACCCAACTTCCCCCTCAAAAATAAAATAATAATTAAAAAGTTTTATTCACAGCATTGAGACTAAAAGTTGCAGTATTACTGTATTTTTACAGACTCCGAGTCCCACAACAGTCCATGAGCATCTGCCTGTTCCCAGAAATGAGGCATGATCAGTTAACTGGGGAAGAACTGAGGTGGTCTTGACCTGCTTGTTTTTAGTCCTCTAAGGAACCCAGTTTATTAAAATGAGGCAATACAGAAATGAAAGTCTGGTTTAACTCCGTCAGGAAAAGAGGAGATGTGTTTAACTTTGTGCTGCCTCGTTAAGAACAAATATTGCTCACATGTACTTAGTCTAAAGCCAGAAATCATAAAAAGCAAAACAGTCCCATTTAAAGATGGGAGAATAAGTAGGCAGGAGTTAGGAAACTCAGTCTTCAACTTCCTCTTGGTAGTGGTCATCTGATATCCTACTTGGGCTTTAAAAAAAATAAAGTCAGCTTTACCCAAAATACCCACTTTCTTTGTTAGTTTGACTAATTGACAGTTTTATATATTTGAACTTACTATTACCGTTCTCAGAAATCGTTCCTAGTCTTTCTTTGCAAGACCTCTAGACTTTAAAATAGCTTTACTATTTTGAGTTCTTTGATCAGGAAAGTTTGATAAGCAGTGCCACTAAGGTTCTTTCTCACACACACAGATAGGTCAGACCACTTCTGAAGGTATTTAATTTTAGACCACAGTAAATAATACCCCACAAGGCTTAACCTCCACATTTTTTGGCTGCCTGTAGTTTAAAGCTCTGATATATAAAATTTAAGCATAATGTTGGCTGGAGTCATCCTCCTTCAGTTTACATCATGAAGATGAGTTACTTTGTATCAATCAATTTTCATAGAGCTCTCACTTTATTTAAAGTTTCAGAAAAATAACTCAGCACTCAGGAAAATCCAGGAATAATTTGAACCTAACAATCTGTGGGCAATTATGGTCTTTTATATCACAAGTGTATCTTCCACTCTTGGTATTTTTCCCCATGTCACAACTAACTGTAGCACTTCCCTAACTGTATTATAGAGTGAATGTGCCTTAATAACCTCTAGCCGTGTCCAGTTAGACTTAATAACCCCTTTCATATAGCATCTGTTTCCACATTTCGTACCCCATGGCATTTGACAGCTCACAGGGATACCATTTAACTAACTTCTCAAAATTTAGGCCAGACACTCTAAAGACAGCTTGTATAAATTGCTACATCAGCAGAAAAACAACCCCTGAAAATATTTGTATATGACCACGATCAATTACAGCCTTAGAACACAGGACTTCCTCTCCTAAACATTTCTGTTTTAGAGAATCTGCATACTGCTCACACTGAAAGGCAACAACTCTCCCTAAGAGTGAGAACAGGGAGCAGGAGGGATGTGCGTGTGTGCACAGACAGTCCTTTCCTGCAGAATCCAACAGCACTCTGGAATGAATCATGGGGCAACATGGGCAGGGTCTTGTCCTGCCTGTGTTCAAGGGGTGGACTTGAGCATGGACACTATCACAGAGGTTATCCATGCATGTGAAACATGCAGTGTGATTAAGCCAAGAAGTCAAAGCCCCTCTGGTATGGAGGATGGCGGCTGAAATGTCAGTACAGCCAGACAGCTTGAGTGCATCAATCCCCCAAATCCACCAAGGCAAGTGCCCTGTGCTCACAGTGGGGGGATCAAACACCAGATGGCTGGAAACACCCTTTGCACCGCACCCCTGTCTGAAACACTGTCCTGGGCCTTGAAAAGCAGGTCTTACAGGGACACACTACACCAGAAATAATCGAGTCAGATAATGGGATTCATTTCCAAAGCAACCTCATAGACACCTGGGCCAAAGAACATGGCACTGAGCGGGAATGTGACATTCCCTCTCACGCACCAGCCTCTGGAAGGATCAAATGATGCAATGGATGGTAAAAGACCATACCAAGAGCAGTGGGTGGTGGGACCTTCGAACCCTGGGGTGCACATTTAGCGAAGGCCACCTGGTTAGTTAACAGGGATTGCCCATCAGCCTGGTGCAGCCCAGTCTAAACTTTTGCTTATTGTAGAAGGGGATGAATTTCCTGCAATGAACATTAAAAACATGCTAGGGAAAAGAGTCTGGGTTATCCCTACCTCAGACAAAGGTAAACCCATCCGTGGGATTATTTTTCCTCAAGGACCTGGATGAACTTTGTGGGTGCTGCAAGATGGAAAAGTCCAGTGTGTGTCTCAAAGGGATTTGATTCGGGGTAAGAATAGCCTGTGAATTAAAATTAATTACTTTGTAACACTGTGAATTATCACTTCCACGATGGCCTCACTCCCATCACAACACTGGGCACCCCATGGTGCCTGTCTGTGCCACACTGGACTTGGGGGTCTGACACCCACTCCCTTTTGATCCAGCATTAACGAAGAATGAACTTTGATGGAACCATGAACACAGAGGTGATGGATTCAGAACTGGTTTCCACATGCAACATTCCAACACCACACACCTTCTTTCCTGCCTGAAAAACAGCTCTGACAGATGGAGCCCAGGGTCATGCACTCAGTGATCTTGATGGGCTCTTATAGGGATGGTCCATAATTTATGGGAATGTTGTGTGTGTGTGGTTTTGTACCAAAAGAGAGGAAAGTGATGGGGTTTTGGGAAGTGGGAGTTGGCATTATAGAAATTAGATGGAATCAGTCCTGCTGTCCTGATTTCAACTGCAATCCAGTGATTTTTCTTCCCAGCAGTTGTTAGTGCTGTATTTTGGATTCAGTGTGAAAATAATGCTGATAACACACTGGTGCTCTGCTTGTTCCTGAGCAGTGCTTGTATTAAATCCAGGACTTTCCTGTGCCTCACGCTCTACCAGTGAGGTGGTGTAGCAAGAAGCCAGCGACCCAAGCTGGCCAGAGGGATATACTGTATCACAGATTAGCATGTCCAGTATATAAACAGGGGGGAATTGGCCAGGAGGTGCTGATCACTGCTGGGGGTGGGCTGGGCATCAGTCAGCAGGTGGTGAGTAACTGCATTGTGCATCACTTGTTTTGATGCCACCCCCCCAAAAAAAAATGTAATGATAATTATATTTTATTATAACCACTGTCACTTGGATTATTGAATTTATATAGTTTAAATTATTATTGTTCTCACCTACACCCACAATCTTTTTCTTCCCTGATTATCCTTCCCTGCCTCCCATCATGGCTGGGGAGTGAGGGAGGGGCTGGATGGTGCTTAGTTGCCAGCTGGCAACTGAAAACACAATAACCAGCTTGCTCAAAGTCCCATCCAGCCTGGGCTTGAACACTTCCAGGGATGGGGCATCCACAAACTGCCTGCACAACCTATGCCTCACTACCCTCATAGAGAAGAATTTTGTCCTGACACAGAATAGCACAGAATTAAGACAATTGCTTCACTATCACAGATAAATGGTTTACTAAGGCAACCAGATTTCAAAAGGAAATTTCTTTTGGAAAACAATAATTCTCCCAACCACCCCATTTGCTTATGTTCTTCCGCTTTTAACATGGGCGCTAACATCAGACTTGCAGGTTACGCATGAAAAGAGATTTATTGTTACACAGATGCAAGGCAGTTACATGCATTCCAGTTCCAAGAAAAGCAGGCAGTTCTACACAGCTTCGCCTCTTCATTTCTTGCTCGCATCTTCACTTCAAAGTTGCCGCAAGGTGTCCATCTGCACTTGTTGTAAGTACAACCATGCAATGTAACGACGATTCCAGATGATGGCTTATTTCTTTTTCTTTCCTTTACCTTTCTTGCCTCCCTCTCCTTGCTGAAGGCTTTGATCACTACCTCCCATCTTTTGGGTTCTTGTTTTCAGTTTTGGAATGGTTTCTGCAGCATACAGCATCACTGATTTGCCTAAAATACAGGGAGAGATCAGTGCATGCCTACTATGTTGAGAACAGATATAATACGTAGGAGATCTGCTTCCTTCCCCTGTAGGAAGGAAGGAGCAGAAGCAAGGGGCTTGTGAAAAATTATTGGGGGAAAAAACCCAAAAGTGCAGGACTGATAAATGTCACAGTAGACTGGAAAAGCCACACAACCTGACAATCTCTGAAGTGTGTACATCCTTCCTCCTGCTCTTTCCCTTCACCTCTTACTGGCCCAAACCACTCGGGATAGAATGATCAGTCAAAAGCTACGTGCATTTTTAGAAAGGCACTGCTGCCTTCCAGCAGGAATCTGGTTTTAAATCATCTCCCTCTGTCAGCAGTCTTACGCTACTGTACACTCTTCTAGCTCTTTCCTTAAGACATATACTGTTTCCCTTTTACACAGGGATTCATCTTCAGAAGAAATGCAAAAGATAAGATTATTTGTCATTCAAGACAAATAATTCCTTTTAATCTTTTAAGGGCAGCTGCTTCACTGTTAATTTATGAAAATGGCCAGCAGAAAACTCAGCTGAACTCAGTATTGTGTTATATCCATTTGGCATCCACTCTGATGCCCAGATGACATATGTATCCTAAGAAAATGTTGGAATTTAGCCATTTACGCACTAAACACTCTGTTTTGAATGTCAACAAAGCAGTAACCCAAAACTGAATAGATGCTTTGTTCAACACAGCAATCACACAACATTCCCCACAAGCCCTTCCAATGACACTGCTGCAGAAGCAGCAGAATCAAAGGCAACAGCATTTCACAAACTTTACTCAATGCTCACAACTTGATTTTGTGGACTTATACAGGCAATGAGATTTAATGTAAAACCATAGGATTTATAGTAGTTAAAACTAATTAAACAGGCTGGTAACATAAAATAAATCAAGTCTTTCTGGTTTATTAAGAGGTGAAGTGTCTAAACCCAGGCACTCTACTCACGTGTTGGAAACTGAGGTAAACAAGGATTGCCATCATCTTGTTTGAGCTGGATTCGTACTCGACCTCTGTACTGCACATCTCTGTTCCACTCTCTGGGATACATCTTGTTTTTCTGTCACACAAAAGGAGAAATGTGTTGCAATATGCACTGGAAGACTCAACTGCTTCAGAGGCACTGCTGAAAACAACTCCTGGTACTTGAGCAATTTTGTGAGTAAACTGCTACAAGGAACCATTTTACATCCCCAGCAGTCTGGACTACAGGGGCACAGGTTTTTGTTCTATCTCCACTGCTACAAACCCTTCTGGACAGCTAGGGACAGCAAGTGATAGGTCACAGTCACTGCTTTTGGCTAATTATAGCCTTCATTCTTGATGAAACATCACAGGTTTCTCAGTACAGCTGGTGTGCGCTGTCCAACTACTTCTGAAAAGCAAAGTGATTTTGTACGAGGCTTTGGGTACCAGTCACACTTTTAGATGATGATCTATATTCTGCTTAGAAAAATCAACACTGTTCTAAATTAATAATTAATTCTAAATTAATAATTACTTCACGAAATGACCTTTGGTGAAGTTACCTCTCCAGAAATTCAGACTCATTCCCTAAGGAAAAAGTAACCAACAAACTATTTAAAGAGCAAGCATGTACTACAATGAAAAGCTAACATTCTCTGGCTGAAACATAACTCTAAAAGACTATGAATATTCCAACTATCAGAATCCTATCCCTATACAAGACTTATTGCAAAGGTCATCATCTTTCATTACAAAATTCAATTTTAAAAGCTTAATTTGCAGAGTTGCAGCTTGCAAAAATAGCTTTTATTCTGACACACTTTTAAGCATCCAGGACAGTCTTCTAAGAAGGATGGTAAAACAGAAGTAATCTTTTCATAAGCTTAAAAGTGATGTTGTCTGAGAGATGTGAGGTATTCCTGACTTGCATCAGTTTTCCAACATTTACTTCATGGTTATAGTCAGTTATCATTCAAAGCAAGCAAAGCTAATAACAAAACTTCTCAACTGCCAGTTATAAAAAAAGACATAATGAAAGAACAGAGATTCATCACAAATTTGGGGGTTTTTTGTATGTGGGGACCTTTTTTTTAATTACCTCTAATAACACATTGAATCCTACTGCTGCACATACATCTTGGATTTCTGTAGACGTGGGATTTTCAACAGCCTGTTGAAACAGTATGTTAAAATTAATTTGTTTGCAATCATGACCTGCCTATACAAAAATAGTTTCCAGTTTCCCACCCTATACTCTGTAACTACAAAAAGCTGATGGAGAAAGAGAAGGCAATGACCATTCTAGTGTAGAAGTCATCTGTCAGTGCTGCTGTGGTCTACAGAACACTTAAAAAGAAAAAAAAAGAGCTGAAACATCAGGAAAAAGGTGAGAACGAATTCATTAGGACAGGAGAGCAAGTTAAAGAATTTCCTAGGTAAAGTAATTGAAATTAAGTAACAGTTATCATATGTACAGAGATACCAAAAGCTGTGAATCAGCAACAGCAAACTTATAGCAAGGACTGAGGGAGGAAAAAAGAGAAAATTTCTAGCCACAGGGCAGCATATACCTCCCATAGGTAGATGTCTGATTGGCAACTTGCATGCTCAAGAAAGACTTCATTTTTAACTGTAATCAGAAAAAATCCAAACCCTAAGCAGTGAGGAAAGTAATTTATATTCCCAGAACTGCTTGCTAAAATTATTACAAATGAGTGAGATGATGAAGAACTATTTCTGGACAGATTCAAATCAACAGTAACTACCACATCTGTGTGTCACACACACAGGACACAGAGTATAGGGTCACTGAGTCCCTATACTGATTGTGTGTCAGTCACCACAACCCAATCATTAGCTGGCTACTGTTTTCTGCATTGCTTTCAAATTCTGCAAACTACTTGTGCAGGCAGTGGAGTGCATTCAGTTCCTCATTACTTCACCTGCTTGTCCAAGGTGCTGCTCAGATGAAAGCAAACACTTCAGCCCAGGGCTCTTCTACTAAATTCACAAGCTGGCACTAGGTTACCTTCAAATACACTGTAATTTCCAGTTACTGAGCTACTTGCCATGGGGGAATGGAAAGGTCAGAGAGTTGTATTTTCCAGCTTTCTACACACTGCTACCTAGCAAAAAAACCCGTCTTATTTCCCTGCCACCCCTGAAATTACCTTGTCTATAGGTATCCTTCTTCCTTCTGCTATTGTCTTCTTGTTATTCAAATAAGCCGGATAAATGCAGATGAATCTAAGAAGAGAAAACAGTGAGTTTAAGCAAGTTATATCAACTCCTTAATGCTTACACAGTATTTTCCTAGTAAAACAAAAAATAAATCTCATGGCTACAACACAGAAGTTCCCACAGCAGCTTAGAACAACCACTTATTTTCCCTAGACGGCACTACCTATTCTGAAAAAAAAAAAAAAAAGGAGGCTGAAATAGAACTTTTTGACCTATTTCTTACAAGCTTGCAACCTGGAAGGGAACACACATATTCCCCTGAAAAGAATTAAAGAAAGTTTCCTGAAAAGGTTGTATTACACTAATAGCTAACTAAGTTCCGCATTTGTTTAGTTTATTTTAATTTACACACAGATCAACCCAGATTTGAGTACATTTATAAAAGCCACCGAAAAACTGTGCTTAGAAACTTGCTTAAGATTTTTCAATAGATTTACACCCATCAAGCACATACACGGGATCAGCGTTACAGAACCTCAATTATACATATTAGACAATTTAAAAAAACAACTAGCTGAGACCAAGGAGAGGTGGAAGAAGGCCGGCACTGATCTGAATGAGGATCTATGAATGCATAAGAAAATAAGGAAAATGAGTAAAACATATGGTGCAGACAGATCCCAATTAGCTGAATGACAAGAGAGTGACAAGAATCACGTTCCTTGCTGCCTCTAAAACCAGCCCAAATCACCTCAACTTCTACTATTAAGTCCTTCCTTCCAGTGGTTTTCTCCACTCTTTGCTACTGCCGTCTTTACGAGCCGACTAGGTCTGGGTTCTGCACGGGAATTCCAGTCTCCTTACTGACTTCCCAACCAGCCAAGTGTCACCACCACCCTTTGTTCCACAGGGAGTCCAACCACCACCACCACCTCTTGCTCCCCCGGGATTTAAACCACCACCCCTTGCTCTGCTCGCGTTTTCTTTTTCGCGAGCCCTGAATGACACGTAAACAAACGAACCCACGAAAGACCCGACCCCAAACAAGCCGCGCCCATAGCCCCTCTCCTTGTCTGCCGGGGACGCGGACCCGGCGGCGGCAGCCATGACAGCAGCACCTCCCCCGCCCCGCGCCGCGGCGGCGGCAGGGCCCGCCCGCAACAGCCCGATACGGAATTTCATTGGTCGAAGGGGCTGTCTGTCAAGCACCGCAGCCTGTGAGGAGGCGCAACGTCTCCGGGGCCGTGTGCGTGACTTCTGCTGGGCTGAGTGAGGCGGGGTGGGAGTGGCGGCAGGAAAGGGGCTGGAGCTCCGGGGACGTGCGGAAACGCCGTGGCACACACCCTTGAACAATGGGCTGCAGGCGCCGGTGAAACACGAGCCCAGAGGGTGGCGATGGGAGACGCAAAGTGTGTTTGGAGGCCGCCAAGCCGCCCCGTGGTGCCCTTCACTCACAGAGCTCTAGCGGTGTTTGAATCAAAGAACGATCCATCTACGAAGTGCCAGGAAACGTTTATTTGGTATTACCACAGCTTCATGTACAATTACGTGAAAAAAAATAAGATAAAGCTTAAGGAAAAAAATTACGGGGTCAGTGCTGGCTCCAATTCTGTGTCACATCGTCATTAACGCTCTGGGTGGTGGGGCAGCTGCACCCTCAGCGAGGTCGCTGGTGACGCCGAGCCGTGAGGAGCGGCTGATACACCAGAGGGTCCTGGTGCCACCCAAGGGACCCGGACAGGCTGGAGAGAGCGGCTGACACGAACCTCCAGCGGTTCAGCATGGGAAGAGCCAAGTCCTGCCGCTGGGGAGGAACAACCCCAGGCACCAGCACGGGCTGGGAATGCCCAGCTGGGAATCAGCTTGTCAGGAAAGGCATCGGCATCCTGCTGGACACCGATCTGAACATGAGCCAGCGACGTGTCCCTGTTTCAAGGCGAGTGGTGTCTGGGCTGCACCACGAGGAGTGCTGCCAGCGGGGCAGGGGAGGTGATCCTGCCCCTCAGCACTGGGGAGGCCACACCGGGAGTGCCAGGTACAGCACTGGGCACCCCAGGACAAGATGGACATGTACACAATGGAGGCAGTCCAGTGAATGGTCACCAAGGCCATAGAGGGACTGAAGCAGCTCATCCTGGAGAAGAGAAGGCTCGGGGGATCCCAGCAATGTACATGAACATGTGCAGGGAGGGTGCAAGGAGGCTGGATCCAGGCTCTTTCCAGTGGTGCCCAGTGACAGCACCAGAGGCGATGGGCACACACTGAAACACAGCAGATTCCTTCTGAACATCAGGAAACTCCTTTTCCCTGGCCAAGCACTGGCACAGGCTGCCCAAAGAAGTGGTGGCATCTCTATCCTTGGAGATACTGAAAAGCTGTATGGGAATGATCCTGGACTACCAGCTCTTTGTGGCCCTGCTGGAGCAGTGGTTGGACCGGCTGACACCCACAGGTCCCTGACAGCCTCAGCCATTCAGTCACCTGTGAATTTGACAGGTCATATTTTGTGCACTGTTACACTCTTCATACAGCAGCTATGTACCAGGACAAAGAACTGAAGGTATCTATCAAGTATTTATCTGTGCTGGTGTCTTTTTTTCTTTTTCTGCTCCACCACCACATCCAGCTGGCAATGAAATATTGAAGAGGGGGATGCTAAGACCCAGTGCAACACAGTGGTATCCCCAGGGGAGAACTGCAAGTACCATTCATGAAAACTTAGAAGACTTAAGAGTTATGGAGAAGCTTCAGAAAGAATCAGGGTGGCACAGATTAGGAAGTTATTGTCTATTCAGCCTTTTGAATGACAAGCAGTTTTGTTGTCTTCTATCTTTGCTCTCATTCTGTCAGAAGTGAAGGCACTGCACAAAGTACTGCAGAAAACATGAACAGCACAACTGTGTGGCGTCAGCAGGAGCAAGCCGCTTTTGGAAATGCAACTGCAGCTGTCTGGGACCAACTCAGCGACTTGGCAGCTCCTCACAAACATGACTCAACAAGCTCCTCAGCTGACAAACAAAGTTATGTAAATGAGATGTGCCAGTTACAAAGGGAGTTTTTGATGCAATAGTTCTCTGGTGCTAAAAGACGGGTTTCTTGAGGGTCATCTTCAGATTACCATCAAATTGACTGATACAGAGTCAAGTGTAGCTTTCTACGAGGTAATCCATTACAAATAATGACTTAGATATTTTGTTGCTTAGCAACAAAATGTTCTCATCTTGTTAACAGTAGCTTGATAATGGATTTGCTGTGTTTTTCTTTCTTTGCACAGTGTTTTTATTTTAAATCTCCATTGCTTGCACATACTGGCCTTTCTATTAAATGACTTTTTACTGAGCTCCCTACCACCTAAAAAGTGTCAAGAGCTGCCATTACCTTGGGAGCTGTCCTGTTGTCCAGGTTGTCACTGCTTAAATCTGTGCATCAGCCAACATGGGCAGAAGCTTTGTCCACTGCTGTCATCTGCTTTTAGACAGATGTGGGCTGTCGGGGAGGAGAGGGGTATTAGTGCACAGTGTGTGCACAGTGTGAACTGTGAACTGACCAGGGTGCAATACATTCATTGTCTCTGTGCAGGCGTCAGGTGTGCAGGCATGGTAATGATCTGAGCATTGCATGAAACGTGGTCATCATAAACCTTGTTACAAACCATGCTTACTGCCATTTGGGTTTGAACAATATGCATTGCCCTTTGCTTCTGGGACACGCAGATCTGAACCCACCAAAAGGGTATAAACGTAAATCTCCCTCTGCAGGACAATGTTCTAGCAGTGCTGGAATCAAAGAACAATCTCATCTAATGTTTTAGGAAGTAATGCTAAGAAATATTTATTTGGCATTACCACAGCTTCATTTCTTTTAAACTGAAAAACAGGCTAAAACTTAATGAAAAAAATATTAAAATTTACTTTATACTATTCCCTTACATTTCTGTAATGGTTTTAGTTTCTCGGTTTGTAAAGCAATTTTTGGTGCATCACCTTGAGAAACACTGCTCTGACAGTATGTTAAAGGCAGTGAACACAGCTGCAGTTTGTGAGTACCTTCATTGCATATTAAGATTGCTCTTAGCCAGTCCACCTAATTCAGGGCACTGAGAAAGGTTTTGTGTAATTGTTTAATGTCGTTTTATTTCACAGTTGCATGTTACTTTTTTTTCTTCGAATTCACGTAGCTTTTTAATACCAACGGTATTAATGGCTTATCTTGTAAACCAATATTTAAATTTAGTGTTACAAAAGATACATAGCCTGTATCAGTATTTGTGAAATACAAAGGGTATGAAGACAAAAACTATTTTCTACATCTTTTTCAGATGGAAAAATAATTCAAAAATTGTTAGAAATGGAGTTTGTGGAATTATAGATTGGATCATGTGCAAACATTACTGACCACACAAGGGAATAATGGGGTTTTTTTCTGCAGATATTCTTATTACTTACCAATCCCCTTTACAGGTGCTAGAATTCACAATATCTTGAAACCAGAATGCCTAAAATGAAGCAGTGAGTAGAGACATGTCAGTTTAATCCCCATCATCACTGTAGAATGACTTCATTGAGTATATGGCACCCAATCACTGCATTTGTTCTAGTGCCATAAGAAATAAATTTCAAAGTTGAATTCTGCATATTTCCAGCCTGAGGAATTCAGAGACAGAAGTAGGTCACAAAGCATTCCAGCCCAGGCATGCTGTAGCTGCATGCACTTCCTGAGTATCTGCTGGCCCTGGACTCAGATATGGAGTGAAGCACTCAACACCTGACAGCTTTTAAACAATTTAAAGCAGTATGAAGAGAAGGTACTATTGCTGGTGAGGATAGGACTTGTACACATCTGAGCAAAACATCAAGATTGCAAATAATGCCTTTGGATAGTAGCAGGGATACTGGTCTTGGAAAGCTCTGTATAACTTGGTGAGGTTCTTCCATCTACTGCCACTGTAGTGGAAGGGGCAGGGAATGAGAATTACACGACAGGCTCCTAAAGCAGAGAATTCCCCCTCTGTATACACTGTCACCAGCAAGTCAGGTGACCTTACTGAGGTGTCCTTGCTGAGACTCTGTTTTTACTGTTAACGGTGTTTGGAGAAGAAAAATAACAAAAAAATCCCCAACAAAAACCAAACAAAAACCCCCCTCAAATTCCAAATAAAACCCACTCCTAAACAAAACAACCCAGCAACAAGAGCCCTGTACAAATATGAAATACAAATTCAAAGTGGTTGTGACAGGTTGCTGCAATTCACCTGGAGTAAATGAAAATGCCCTAACTGGAAGTGGGAGCCCAAGAAAATGGAGATGATTTGAGGTGACACAGTTTGTCTGTGACAGTGTTTTAGTGAAGTGTCACATACACCTGCTTATTCAGACCTTGCATCCATGTTCAGTTTCTTCTCACTTGAGGCTACACTCTGTAGTCTAAACATGCTAAAAATACCTGTACAATAAAATAGGACTGTTGCCTTGCTTTCCACAGTTCAGTGTTTTTAATTCTGTAGCTAGAATTCTCACACTCTTTCTGTAAACATAAGCCATGTTATGATAACTGTGCCAAGATGTTTTTATTCTTTCTCCTAAGGCGGAGAAACTTGATGGATCTCTTCTTTGACCCATGTGGTTGAGGGGTGGTAATTTCACTCTCCAATCCATGGGGTTTTCTAAAAGTGTATAAAATAAAGAAGCAGCCTTTGGGGACCGGAGCTTCCTTGGGCTCGGAGCTCCTTTGGGCTTCTCTCTCTCTCTCAGAGCTGGTGTCTGTGTGTTCCTTCGTGTCCGCATGCGACATAGGACTAGTGAAGTTATTCAGGAGAGGGTAGACTTTCAGCTGGATTGGTGGAACAGCTCTGTAGTGGACTGCAATAAAATGTAGAATGGGAATGTAGAGGGAAATCTTTATTTGTTCAGTGTTCACTGAAGGGAAGGGGGCAACATGAGAAGGATTTTCTTCATAATTTTTGTAAATGAGAATTCCAAAAAGATATTTTTAAGTCAAATATAAGGGCTGGGAAAAAACCCCAACTTTCACTGTGGAAAATGCTTCAAGTTGGAAGTAACAGGCAGTGTGAACTAGGTCTGTCTAACAGTGAATTTTGAACAGCATAGAGAGAAAATGATGCTCTTTCATTCAGTTTCATTTTACTGGTATTTACTTACCATGAAACTTGAACACGCAGAATTAACTGCACTAATCTCAGTATGTGCCACTCTTAAATGACTGTATGTGCCATCTTCCCAAAGCAAGGGGTGTCCCTACCCACGGCAGGGTTCCAACCCAAAAGTGGATGGTTTTTAAGGACTCTTTCCTACTCAAGCCATTCTGTGGTTCTGTAATTTTAAATCCATAGACTACCTTTCTGTTTTAACAATCCAGAATCCTGTCTGCTACATAAGTATTTTCAAAAGAGGCACTACCTCATGCCCATCCTACAGAGAACACCAACACAGCATTCTTTATGAATCAGCAGAAGCACCACTTCTGTTCATCTCTATGGTAAAGGACTATAAACGTCAACAGCTTATTTAAGGAGCATGGGATGCTCTAAAGCCACTTGAGACTTAAATGTTTCAATCTGTTTAAGTGCTGCACTGCAAGACACTGCAGTGCAAGAGCAGCTGACAAGTGGCCTTCAAATAGCCAGCCTGACTTGTATGGTGTTTGGAGCTAGAAGTCTTTTGGATTATGTCACCTAGACCCAAACCTTGACTTTAATGAATTAATATATGAAGTACAGCAGACAATATATACCGTGTTTCACTGAGGTACTGGGGAGAATGCTAGGTACCACATTGCCAAGATTCTATCCAAATCCCTATTAGCTGGCTACAAGGGGACTGGCAAAGCAGAAACGTGGATTTCTACCCATCTCTCATTAGTTCTGATTGCAAAGACTGTATCTCTTAAGTACAGAGCTCAGTTTTACACCCATTATTTGTCCTTCTGTTTTAGCCTTTTAAAGCAGCTGACAGCTGTGTAAATTCACAGCTGTGTACAGTCAGCTTCCAAGATCAAAAGAAACCATCAGTCATATATGTGTGACACAGCAATACAGTATTTATTTGCACTGAATTCATAGCTTTCACTTAAGCTAGATTTTCACTTCTAAGAAGTTCAAAGTTCATGATTTGTGTTCTGGTTTTGGCTGGGATAGTTAATTTTCTTTCTAGTAAACAGTATAGTACTGTTTTGAATTTAGTGTGAGAATGTTGAAAATGCACTGATGTTTTTGTTGCTAAAATAAGTTTCTCATGCCCTGCCAGGAAGAGAGCTGAGGGCACAAGAAGTTGAGGGGGGGACACATAAATGGGCCAAAGGGATATTCCAGACCTTATGGCATCATGCTGAGGATATACTTGTGGAGAAGGTGGGCTGGAGGCTCATGCTCAGGGATTGCCTAGGAATCAGTCAGCAAGCAGTGAGCAACTGTATTGTGCATCACTTGTTTTGTATATTCTCAATTGTTATTATCATGATCATCATCATCACAATTTTCTTCCATTTATTCAACTGTCTTTATCTGAATCTATGAGTTTTCTCACTTTTTACTCTTCTGATTGTCTCCCCCATCCTACTGGAGGGGAGTGAGTGGCTGGGTAGTGCTTGGTTGCCAGCTGTGGTTAAACAATGACACTTAGAACACCTAGAAGTGTCAAATAATCCATCATGGTTGTTCAGCTGCTCAGTGTAGTAAGAAATGCCAACTTCTTTTCATCACCCAATAGAATAACAAAACACTACTACTACTACTACAAAAAAAAAAAAAATCAGGAGTTTTCTCATAACTCATATTATGGCTTAATTTTTACATCTGTTTTTGTGTTCTTCCACAGTTACTTCCAATGTGAATGTGTGCCATCCCAGACCTTAGCAAGAGTCAGGTAAGATGCACAAGCCTTTCCCTGCTAACAATGTGCTTTTTGTACAGAGGATTGTTAGGGAAAAAAGGGCAGAATTAGGCTTAGCCTACCTTCATTTTTATTTAATATAATCATCACTCTAAAACTCCTTGTTTTCATGATCCCTACTGGCTTTAAATTGCAGGTGATGACATAACACTTTTAAAAATTATTCTTCTTAAAAAACATTTAAATTTCTAGCAAGGCAATTTCCTTTTCTGCATATAAACCATGACTTAAGTGCATTTTTTTTCTAGAACTTAAAAATATGATACCAGCTAATCAGTCCTCAAATTAGAACTCAATATGAAAAAGTGATACAACTATTAGAAAACAAAGGATCTTAGTAATCAGCAACAATGCCCTTTTTTTAGTTTAAATATTTTTGTCAAAGTCTAAAGTGAATAGGGGAGTGTAAAATATGTATGTAAATTTAAATATATATGTGTATGTGTGTTGGGAGTTAATCAACTTAGGTCCCTTAATAGTCTAATCAGGGACTAAAGAATTCATTCATTACTGGAAGGAAAGATTTTGTAATTAATAGTCTCTCCTATGCTCATAAGTCGTAATGAAATGAGCCTTGTGAAACTTTTGTAAGTAGCAGAGAGATTATGGAATTACATTGTGTCAGAACTAGATTTTGTTTTGAGCAGTTCCTTCTAAGGTGAAACACAGAAGAGAACAGAGAACAGAGAACTCTGGTGAGCTAGGTCTTCAAGCTTCTTTTTTCCACTCATTTATCTGAAATGTGAGTATCACTAAAATAAAAATGCATGGGTTTTTTTAGAGCATTTGTTCTGATATACTGAATTACTGAAGTATCTTAATAACAAATTCCTGTTTAAATGAAAGAATGTTTCTAATACAGTGGACAGACACCTAACTTTCAGTAGTAGCCAAGAAAACAATTCCACTCTGACAAGGTGCAATCAGGAGGAAATTTTATATAACACTGCAAGTAATAAATAAATTATGCATAGCAAGACTAAATTCAGAATAAGTATACTGTCAAACAAAATACATTAGAATAATTGAAGAAAGAATTAATTACAGAGTTAGGATATAAACAGTAATGCATCTCAGGCAGAAGCAAACAACAAAACTGAAGGAAAGATAATTGTGGGCCGAGTTTGTTCAAGAGAAACAACATTTACAGGTGGGAAAATTCATCTGATCTCACAGGATGACAGTTTACTTGCAGAGAACCAGCACAAGCTTTATTCATGTTAGTTCCCACCAAAAAGGATGGCATTAGATATATTGTTTGTATGTATGGCTTGAACTCTGGACAGAAGTGCATTTTAGTGAGTGAACCAGCTCCCTCTACATCTTCCTGATACCCTAATTGCAATTCTACAGCCACTCAAGCAAATGATGTTTTCACAAACAGCAAAATTAGAATAATTTCTTTAAATCTTGAAGTGGCATAAATTCACTAATGCGTAACCCTGTAACTATGTGGAAATTTCCTAAGAAAGGTAATTTGCAAAACTATGTTAGGGAGGTGTTACCCAATCTTAGAGTAAGTAAACAGCACATCTAGTAAACTGAAACTTGACAGCAGAAAATTCATCTTGGCATCACAAGTTAATTGACACCTGCGCTAATTATGTTGTGAACTCTTAAAGCTCTTCTGCACCACACCAAATTCCCTTGCACTTCCAATATGTAACCAAACACAACACGTAAGCAGTTAACTTACCATTCTGACTAAAAGCTCAACCTTAGCTATGTAACATTCTCTATAAACACATTTACAGATACAAACTGTTATTCTGCATATAGGAAACTATGATGCAGGAATCTTATTTCTACATGTGATCGGAAATGAAATTAAACGTGGGCATCTCTTCTGGTTAAATGTAAAAGTGCAAAGGAGATGGCTGTGGAACCAGAGAGTGAATACACTTGGGTAATTTGGTATCAAGGTCCTCAGAGTTTTAAACATGTGGAGAAAGTCATGCTTTACATTAACTGACACTTCACTTCTCATTCACAGCTTCATTCAAATCACACATCTCATCAAGAACAAAGCTGTCGCACAGGTGGATCCAACTTTGCAAGGCATTACAGCAGTTGTATGAAGTTATGTTTAGGTAGAAGTCTACGCGCGATTATTAGTGACGCTCTTATGGCTGTTCATACTATTTCATGAAAGCTAGATGAGAAAAGACATTTGGGAGGCATCTAGTAACAACAGAAGAACTTGTAAGAAGAGTCCACCTAAACATTTTCCAGATCATCCCTACAATACTGACCTCATTAAGAAGGGGAGATGTTATGTCTCTTTAAGCCTCTTCTAGAAAACAAATAGTTGCAGTAAATCTTTTTACTGTAAGGATTTACTGCATTGAATTTAATATTGCAAATCTAAAAACTGTCTCCCAGAAGTTTACATATGGTAGACTTTTTCTTTTTTTTTTGGGGGGGGGGGGGTATTTTTGATGAAGAAATATATATTTTCCACATCTGTACACTGATGTAATACTTCTGAAGTTAGTTGTCAGAATTTCCAGGATAAAGGACTTACCCAAACATAAGGTATTTAAATGCAAAGCACTAGAGACCATTAGGCAAAAATTCAGTAAAAAAAAAAAATCCAACTTTAATTTTCTTTTGCTGTGTCAAAAAGGGTGAAGGTCTGAAAGCTGGCATATTGGCTTAAAATTGCCTGTAATGGCTCGATCCAGTGACCACCCATAAAGGAAACTATCCCAACCTCTTTCAACCAGCTCTGTTTTATTTTCTTTTTTGCTGGTGCAGGTGGCACTTGTCCAACTATGCACTGAGCAAATCCAGCACAGTAATGCAGCACTAATCCTACTACCCCCATCAGGGGACCAGGTAAGAGGTGAGCAAGTCCACTGAAAGGTCACATAAGAGCCAGGATTCACAGCCAGGAGCATGGAATGGAGAAGAAAACTTCTTTCAACAGCACATGCCATTTCTTCAATTCTAGAAATAGTATGGATCTTTATCCTTAAGAAGAAAGAGGAAGCTAGTACACTGTTATCTTCTTGGTAATACCAACTTCTGTTAAGGGGAGCAAGGAGATGGACAGCTATGAAGTACTCCAAAGTAGACATCAAATAATTCAGTTTTCAGATTATCAAAAAAGGTCTTGCAGTTTTGTGGTCTACTGGTATACTTCAAAATAAAACCTCATTAATTTGTGCACAAGCTGTTCTCTCTCTTATGTATTTTACTGAGGAAGAAAGGAAAGTACATCCCTAGGACAACATGACTCTGAAATTGTCCCTTTTCTCTCCCTCCTCCTTTACCAAGAAAGACAGAGCAGCTAACTTCCCAAAGCCATCAAAGGCTCTGTTTATGCTGAAGAATACTGCAGCTTACCGACATTTATAGCATAAACTCTTCTTGTATTCTGCAGCCAAATCCTGCTTGAAATAATATTCCAATCTCATCAGGATACTGTGGCAAGGCTTTCATTTTTTAAGCTGTCATATCTGACAGAGTTGTGAGTATTATCTTTAATCTTTCAGGGGAAAATACTCTAAATAGAGAACTGCATATGAAAAATAGAAATAGATTAGTTCCCCTTTAAAGATTGCAATATTTAGTCAGAAGAGCTTTCACAGAAATTGAGCAGTAACCTTAACTGCGGCACACTGCAAGAAACTAAAATGGAAGCACATTTTAAAAAGTGAACGAATTACAAACTGTGGGGAGGTCAGATCTCCGCTTTTCACATCAAGAGGACAAAGCTATAAGACAGTCTAAAATGAGCTTTATGAGTTACTTTTCAGTATAAACTGATTTTTAAGTGTAAGTTTGGTATGCACTAGATATGATAAGCTAGTTCAAGGACGAATAAAGGTCTGAGCACAAGTCACAAAAAATTCTACCAAAATTGGTAGAAAGAAAGGCAGTGCATCCCAGAAGAACAGTAAATTGAGTCTTGGTTTCCTTAGCTCCTTGCTATTCTTTGTTTTGCCTTGACATAAATAATGTCCCCATACCTGCTGTGGCGACTTTACACAAATGAAACCAAGGAACGAGAGGTTATCTTTAGCAGCATAAATCAAATCTGACTATTGTGAATCTAGACATCATTAACAAAATCCAAGACCAAATATACTTATTGCAGCCATTTTTCATGTTTTTGATTTTATATTTCTGGGATCTGTTTTTTAGTTAAGCTTATAGAATATAACTTTATATCCCCATCATAAATCAAACATCATGGATGTCTTTAAATATTCTGAAAGGCTCTTAGTGGATACTAAGTATTTTAGATAAAGAATCAGAGAAATGTAGATCTGGAAGAGATTTCAAAAGATCACCCATCTCTGCACACAGGCAATATGAAATATACTACAGTCCATCCCTATGAGATGTTTCATAAACCTCTTCTTAAAACTTCTATAATGGAAATTTAACAACTCCCATGGGAAGCATATTTTATTGTATCACTACCCTTATAGTTGGAAAGTTTCTCTAGCCTGTCTTTGCTACAAATATAGGTTTACTTAAGAGGAAACTAAGAGAAACTTTCCAATTATAATGATCATGAAGTATCCCCAAGTCTATATCGAGAAGCCACTACAATTTTCAAAGACATTCTGGTGTTTGATACGCATACAGTTATTTATAGTTTCACCTTATCTTCTGATTAAAAAACTGATTCCAGTCATTTTTCAGTTACAGAGCTGAAATCAGAATTTCTTTTCTGAGACTGAGTTTACCTTTAATTCTTAAATTGACAGGACAAATATGTAATGCCGGTGTTAAACAACTACTCTGGATTATGTAATATATTTTTGTATTAGTTGTTAAAAGCCCAGCACAAAATAATAATTTAAAAAAAAAAAGAATCACAACATTCACAGCAAAAGTGGTCTTTCATCTAAAACTCAAGGATGGAGTTCTGTATTCTACTCCAGCAGGAAGTCCTGACTTTAAACACATGACATAATCTGTTTCTATTTAATCTTTAAAAGGACACTAATACTCATTCATATTAGAAGTTTAATGAAGATACTATATGTAAAATATTTCAAATGCTAACACGAGGAGTGCTGCTTCTTAATAGGTTCACCAGGTGATACAGGAACATGGCATGTCTCTAAGCAAATTTGACAGGAAGCAAAGAACAAAAGAGCAAGTAAGATACCACTTCTGCCAAACAGGTATTTTTGGTACTGGCTTTTATAGAAATTGAATTCTGTCTGCTGATAGCGTCTTGATTGTGTTCGTACATCAGTGCATGATTTATAATTAATTCAACGGAATCATTTCAATATCAGAAGTACAAAAGCCACAGAAGTGATACTCTGCAACTGTGTTAAAGCTACCATAAAGGTAAATTGCTCTATTTCAGGGCTTCCTGAAATCAGGGCATTCTGACATATCAGTTATTTAGAAAGCTACCTTTAGAACAGTTGAGATACAACAAAACTGATATACCATTTCATTTCATGGTTTGTTCAAACATGCACAGAATGGTTAATGTTCTGTTCTCTCATGTTTCTACTTTGAAGTAATCCTCATCTAAATTCTGACTATATTTATATTTTTAAAGCACAAATCAGTTTTTTGAGCATTGTTCTAGCACAATCTATATTTGCATCAAAAAGGCTTGAGGCAGAACATGTCACGTCTTGCATAAAATTATTTTTCTACTATAGTAACAAATTTCTTGCTGCCATGGGACTCTTGTGATACTTTTCCCTTCATAATTTTTAAAAAATAAATTAAAAAAAAAAAAGCACAGAGAGCGCAAATAGAAGCAAAATTTCATCTTATACTCACTATTTCACATTCTACATTATATCCCCAATCAAAAAATGTTTTGTATTACAAATATTATTTGTATAGATATAACATTGTTTCAGGCTTGCAGTCATGAGAACAATTATACTGCGTGGCTACTGGAAATACCCTGCCTTTAGCCTTGTTATGCACCTGAGATGTGTGAAACTGTCTCAATTACAAATATATTACAGAAGACCTAGGGCCTGATCCTGCAAATGTTAAAAGCATCCTACAACAGCCACTTGCCAGTGATAAGGAAGAACAGATATTTGGAGGTGCAGGATTATCCCAGATCAGACCTTAAGTGTTAAGTGCATACAACCACATTATATGGTGACATCTCAAAGTAAAATCCTGTATTTTTATGTAATGCAGAAGTAACACACACAACTTACATATAGTAATAATTTATTCTGAAATGTTCATTTTAGTCTCTGTTGAGACATCACCCACGTCTCATTAATAAAAGAGCAGCCATCTCACCTCAAATACCAGAATATACAACAAGTTACAGCATAGCAAAAAAATTCTACCTACTTTAAGATAAAATCTAATTCAGGTAAAATAATTTTGTTCAAGGTTTTACAGTTACACAGTTGGTTTTTTGTTGTTTTTTTTTCTTTTTCAGAGCACAAAGAAAGTGTAAATTATTACACCATAACTATCTATGCACATTATGTGACCACAGAAATGTTAATCATTACTTCATAAAATGAACCATCAGTTCCATTCATGCAGAAAAGCAGGCTAGGAAAGCTTGTTCAGCGGAAACCATATTACTGTGAATTTCACAGCCACATGATTAATTATTGGGTTAGATGAACTCACAAATACTAAACATGAGTATATTTTTTTGCATAAATAATACCAATTCTTCCCTGATGTAGTTTAGTTGGTCTGTAATCTAGAAATTATTGATAAAGCAATATGACTGCATCATTTCTATCTGTGCTATTCCATGACTTCAATGACAAGCAATATTCAAAGGATAATGGGATGGGATGCATGTTAAACATGGGAATACATGTTAAACATACCATACAAATACACTTGCGTTAGCTATTTTATTCCAAACTGTCAATCAGGTATTCCTGCAAAATATCACCAGTGGAGACAAAGTATACTATCAAATATGGCTTCCAGAACAAGGACCATCTAACAAGAATCAAAGCTATTTACAACAAATAAAAACGACAAAAAAAAAAAAATCAATCCCCATTTTTTTTTTTGTTTCGTTTGAAACAAAGTTTCTAAGTAGCTGCTGTATATAATACATCAGTTTTATTAATTTTTTTGTTGCACTTAAACAGAAGTTACCAGGTAAGAGCCAGAGTGACGTTTAGGGCTTTGTGTTCCACTGGAGTCAGTGTTTTCAGACTTGGTGTCGCGTTTCTTGGTGCTGTTATTCACCGGTGTTGGTATCTGTGATGGCCGAGCAGAACTATTGTCCACGCTGCTCTTCCTGCGGCTTGGGTTGTAGTTGAAAGGAGTGACCCTTGCTGCCACAGCACCGATGGGGGAGCTGTGCTTGCTTGAACTACTAGAACTGAATGGAGTACGCTCACTTACAGTACTTTCGTTAATTTCTGGTGCAGGAACAGGATTATTCTGCAGAGGCTTTGTTTCGGTGCCTTTCTTGTCTGGACTGTCTATCTGAAAGAAAGAGTTCAGACGGTTTTCTAAGCCAACGGTACGAACAGGAACACCTCCATTCCCTGGGGTTTGCTTTTCTTGAATCTCTTTAGGATCTTTACCATTCACACCCCCTTTCTCTGAAACACTGTCAATAACAGGGGGAGTATTTCCAGTTGGGGACCTTCCAGATCGAGGGTTGTTAATTGGGCAGTCCTCTATCCTCACCCACACATCCTCTGTCTTAGAGACAGCTGGAGCCATCTGATAGATGAGGGTTTTGGAATCAGAGCCATTTGTGGCACCCAAAGAAGAATGCTGAGGATCACTCATTATCTGAGGAATTTCATTTTCTTTTATTTTTCTCCAAGTACCTTTTGCTGGTGCTTGGCTTTCTTTACTTTGCTTGTGACCAGGAAGAGAACCTCCATGCTGCTTTTCATCTTCACTTTTTGCTTTTTCACTGGATTCTGAAGAAGCTGACAGGATTGAGGAGGAACTTCCAGTTCTTCGCCAAGTACTTACACGAGGAAGTGATGAGGAATGCTTACTGTGCTCACGCTTCCATGTTCCTGATCTATTTATCAGCAACCTAGACGGACTCTCAGAATGTGAACGAGCTATGTCATGACGCTTTGCTGGTCTCCCATCATATTCTATAGTAGGGCTCTGATTAGGGGCTAATTTTCGCCAACCACAACTCTGGGCAGGTGAATGAGTGGATAAAGACATATCAGGAAGAGATGGACTTAAAACTGGGGTCTGCAGTTGGGACCTTGTGGGAGAATCTGGCCTGGAAGGTGACAGAGATTCAAATGAAGCTGACTCTTCTAATTTCCGTCTCAGAGTGGGGCTTGGAGCTTCTTTAATAAAAGTTGACTGACGAACAAGAACAGGTCTCTCAGATCTGTCAGATTCACTTCCACTAGACTTTGTGGATGGCATTCTGGATAAGTCAGTCTTTTTGTTTGATCCACCAGTGCTGAGAGCTTGGTTTAACCCCTTTGAAGCAGACTCACTTCGTGGAATGTTACTGGTACTCTTAGGTAAGGCAGTTTGCTTTGTAAGGTTTTGCTGGCTCATCTGCCTGCCTGGTGGTGTGTATGACATTCTACCTGAACTTGAGGATTTAGTTGAAGCTGTGCTAGGAGATGATGTTCTTGGCAACTGTGACAGTTTGTTGGGAGGACTGATACCATTTCTTCCTGGGGAAATGGAGTTTCGTCCAGGAGATTGCAGAGGCCTACTTAATGGCTGCTGCTGAGGTCTAGAAGGAGTGGAGTCTCTAGATCCTGATCTAGAAGGTCCTTTACTTGATCCACTCTGGTTCAACCCTGATGGCTGCCTAGTCACAGGAGCTGGCTCAGGTTTCACTGATGATTTGGCTCCTCTTGGAGAACTAGTCAAACTTTGGCCTTCACTGGGACTCTTCGAGTTCATGTTTTTGAGTGGGGGTCCTTTTTTGGAAACAGGACTAGTACTCGAAGAACTATTTCGAACTCCTGGAATATGGATCATTGTTCTACCACGTGAAATTGAAGGCACACTGGTCTGTTGTGGTTGCTTCAAACTTGAAACTTCTGAATTGGAGCGAGCTTTTCCTGTGATCATACTTTTATACACTTTCTTCCCTCCTTTGATTCCCCTACTTTCTGATTCTACTTTTTTAGACTCCAGTGTACTCTTCTCTCCTGGCTTAATAATTCTTGGACCTTTATTACTAGTGAAAGGTTTTTCTTCTTGGTCTGGGGTAAGATGAAATGGTGACCCTAGAGAAATACCAGATTTTAATGAAAGGATAGAGTCAGAGTCTGATGAAGCTTGTCTAGACAGTGATGCAGCAGCTGCAGCTTGATGCAAGCTACTAACTATAGAATTTGCACCTTCTTGTATAGCTTTCCAATCAAAGTTCTCTGAATCAGGTGAAAAACCATGTTCTGAATCTGGTCTCTGTATCTCTCTCAAATCCAGTGTTAAATCTTCTGCTAGTATACCACCTGTGTTTCTGGAATTATTTTTTTCACCATCACTCTTCATTCTTGAGGGCTTTTTCTTTTTAGGCATAGCAGAACTAATGCATTCCTGCAGAAGATCATCTTCTGAGTCAATGCTAAGAGAACTCAGAGAGCTGTTTCTAGAGAAGCATACAGGAGTATCTTCAACATGAAAGGATTTAGGTGCATAACCGGAAGTCTGTGGTCTGTTGGATTCCACCTGTGGCTCAGGAGCCTCGGGACGTTTTGCAGGTTCCCCTTCTTTGTTGTTATTGTTTTCTTGATCAATATCACTGAGAGAGCTAAGAGATGAATTGCGAGAAAAACAAACAGGTGTGTTTTCAATAGCAAAATTCTGCATTTTCTCATCTGTAGCTGCTCCTCTGTCTGGAATATCTTTAGTTGACTGAGAGAAAGTTTTCGTCTGGCTTCTGCCTGCTGGGTGTTTTTGACAAACTTGTGTCCTGTTACTTGGCTGCTGATTTGGAGACTGTTCGGCATTAGAGCTGTCTTTACTTTCTGTTTCCTTGCCTTCTTTTCCTTTTCTTAATTCTGCCTTCTCCCTTGAAAGGTCAACATCATCATCATCAAAATCTAAAGAACTCAGGGAATCATTGCGTGAAAAACAATAAGGAGTTCCCTCAATAGGTGTGTAATGATGAGGGGAATCGAATGCAAAGCTTCCTCTTACACGCTCTTCATTATTTGGCAATTTTTCATGAAAATCTCTTGAATTATTTTTAAGGTTCTGTTTCTTTGCATCTCTGTTCTCTGGATAGCCTCTTTCATTACTAGCATTGCTTTTAGGCTCTGTACTTTTTCGCATGCGTGCTCTGTATTCACTGTTTTGGGAAACAGGCTTTACTGGTGATGTTGGCTTCTTTTTCTCACCGTCTGGTTGGTTTTTGTTACTTGGAGATGAAGATGCTTGTTGAATTTGATCCATTATCTTCTTCACTCTGAAAGGTTTGTGACTTTTTCCTTTTGGCATAGCTGAGTTAATGCACTCAGCCAAAATATCACCCTCTTCTGTTTTGTCATCATCCAGGCCCAAGGGAGTCACAGCTGAGCTTTTTGCTCTCTGAGAATCGTCGGTACTTCTGCCCTCTGTAGGAATAGTGTCCCGCTTTTCAAACTCTCCCGACTCTGCTCCCACACCCACATTGTCTGCATTGGCCAACTCACTCGGTGGGGATTCTATTGTCAGGTCACTCAGAGATGTAGCTGTTGAAAAATTTATTGGTGTACCCTCAACACAATATACCCGTGGCATATCATCTCCTGGTGTAAAAGTCACATGCTTTTGTGATTGCAGTCTGCTTTGTGAAGGCAAGAGTTTGTAAACTGGCAACTGGCTGGGCTTTCTGGCTACAGGAGGAGGTATTTTTGGAGCAGATGCTTGAGAAGGCTTTTTGGCTTTACGTGAAGACTTCGTTGGCATTGCAGAAATAATACACGCTTCCAGTATTTCAATATCATCATCAGAATCATCCAGAATGTCTTTTTCTGCTTCAGCTGGCTTCTCTGCTTTCTTCTCCTGGTTATCCTTTGTATCATCTGACTGTTCAGGTTCCACTTCGTTTCCATGCTCATTTTCATGAACTGGAGGCATAATTCTTAACTCCGCATCTTTCTGTATAAATGGCTCATCAAGGCTCAGAGCACTCAGGCTAGAAGAGCAAGAAAACCCATCCGGTGTGCTTTCTGTGGCAAAATGTAATAGTGTATCAGCATCTGGCAGTACCTGAACTCTTTGAACAGCTGCATTTACAGCTGCCTGCCTAGGACCAGGCTCTCTCTTCTCGGTACTAGGTGCTTTTCCTTTAGGTACCTCTCTTTTTACTTGAACTCCTTGAGCAGGTGGTGGTGTTTTACTTCTGCTTGGAGGCATTGTTTGTCCAGGGCTGTCTGGAAGGTCACTGGGACTTATAATGCCACTTACTATTCCACTGCAAGGCTCACTTTGAACTGAACTAGCAATTGAACGGCTTTCAAAACTATCCAGGGAACTTACAGAAGTACATCTGCTGAACATGAGTGGTGTTTCCTGTACATAATGTTCTGGTGGGCTTTTAGGAGTTTGGGCACCACTCTTTGAGGGAGATTTGGCACCTGAAGAAAATTCAACAGCTTTATGTCTAGAGGAATCAGAAGGAGATAAGCTAGAAGTCTGAAGTCTAGTGGATTTTGTCCTGATGTGTTGTGCTGTTGATGCGATTTCACTTGCTGCACCTTCTGTAGGCAAAGCCCCACTGTTTTCCTTCAGTTCTGCAATCTGCAGTGTATTATTGGCATCTGTGCCACGTGTAGATTGATCACGTCCTATTTCATCTTCAGCTGACGATAAAGATGACAAAGAGCTACACCTTGAAAAACATATTGGGGTATCTTCCACGCAGTAAGTTTGTATAGTTTCCTGATTAATAGAGGGAGTCTTGCAGGAAGCGTTCTTCTGTGCATGGCCACTTCTGCTCTGTGCAGAGCTCGGGTGAAGCTGGTTCTGCCTCTTTGACCCAGCTGAGGGGGCTGATGTGCTCCCACTGCTTGGGGGAATGTGGTCAGTTTTATTGAGTTGCACTGAAGAAGTCTTTGGAAAAGTAAAAGGTGGCTTCTGAGAAGGTGCTGGAACTTCTGTTGAATATTTTAAACTATAATCAATAGGCTGATCGACATGATGTTCCTCTTCGTTATACTTTATGCTGTAATTAGTTGGTCTGTCTTCCTCTTCATGTTGTTCCTCCTCAGAATAACGTTCGCTATAGTTGGTTGGCTTATCATCATCATAATCATCAACCTGGCACAAGGACTGGTTTACTTTCTGATTCATTCCAAGAGCTGGGCCTACTCTGTTCTGATCTGAGCCACTGGATCCTCTTGATCTAAAGGAAGAAACACACTCCTGCTGTCCAAAAGGTGTCTGATATTTCATGTGTTTTTCATCTCCACTTTCATTGTACACAGGGTAGGTTGCATTTTGAGTCCTTGACTGTCTTTGCTCATTTTGTTTCATTTCATCATCTATTATATGCTTAGGCCTTGCCCATCTTTCATTCTGGGAGGGACTCTGCCTTCCAGAATTTAACTGCTCATCTGAGTATTTAAGACTATAATTAATAGGAGTGTCTAGTTCTCCATCATTGTCATCCATATGATTGGCACTATGAATCTTGTGTGCCAAGTCAGCTGGATATTGGCCGTAACTACAGAATTTACTTTCATCATCTTCAGAGTAAGACTCAATGGAAGGTTTCATTTGGCCTCTTTTGCCATAGCCATCACTGCTGCTGACACTATTTAAACTATCATTTGAAGCTCTTTTGTATTCCATTTTTGTGTAAGGCACAGGACATGTCCTGTTTGAGTTCTCAGATTTAGGAAAGTATGTATTTGAATGAGTATGGGCAGAGGCTGATCTCCTCTGGGCGTTTCTGTCTTCTGTCAAACAGTGTAGTTCAGAAGTGGAACCAGAACTTCTGTCTTCTTGTGGAATGTGCATGCTTGTGACTTCTTCCATAACTTTGGCAATCTGAGCTGCAGCAGTAGAAATCTGCATTCCTATTCTCTTAGAGGAATTCCCAGTATTCTCTGCAGCTTGATGATAGGTATTTAAACCTACTGTTCGATCCCTTTCAACACTCCTGTCTTTCTCAGATCGAGAATTTTCTGTGTTTCCTCTACTGGAAGAGGAGGAGCCAGGCAATACCGTAGTATTTACATATGGTGTGAGCATAGTCATATTGCCAGTATTAAAGCTCTCTGACCTGCACACTCCATCATCATGGCGGCTGGCGTCCAGGACATACTCACTGTATATATTTTGCTTATGTCTCTGCTTATTGCGGTGAGATGCTTTTGGGCTTAAGTTATCGATGTTGTCAAAAGTCTCTGATAAATGCTGAGCATCTAATTCAGCTTCCAGTGCCTTTTGCTTTCTGACATGGAGAGATGGGAGGCTTGATCCTGGAGACATAATGTTGGCATCCTTGTACTTTGCCGGCCTGTTTGCCATGAGGTTCCGTAGAGCGGCGGCACTACCCATGGCTATCATTTTGTGTTTTGAGTGAATCAGGTTTTTCAGCATGCTCACGGCTCCCATGTCCCACAGTGCCTCCTGATCCTTCGCATTTCGAGCAGAGAGGTTCCACAGGGTCCCACATGCGTTACTAACTATTGTCAAACTGTGTGACTTCAAGTGTTGTAACAAGGTTTGTAAGCAGCTGTTCTCTCGCAAGATTTGCCTGGTGTTGAGTAATTGAAAACAAACATCTGTAAGTGGCATTTCAAAAGGGTAAGAGACAAAGCAAAACAGAAAGCTATTACTCTAGAAACAAGTTTTGCCCTTAGAAAGGATAACCAAGAATTCTCCAGTGTAAATAACTCATATTTCCACTAGCTTTCACATAAATGCTAACCAAATCCTATTACAAATATGAATAATTAGCTTTTAGTACAGTTCATCATTAACAAGCAGCAGCTGTTAATCTGTTTGCATATTCCTGTTATGTAAGTGAAATACCCACCTCATCAAATGTACTACAAATTAACCATTTTTAATTACTATACTTAATACATGCATTCATATTAAGGCTTGGTCATAGAAACTGTCTACTAAATATACATATGGAACCACTAAAAATTGCCAGAAGTGTACCTACCTGTGGTCCTCATTAGTAGCAATTAGGCTAGAAACATTTCTTAGTATTCCTCCTCCACTTTCTATGATGGCTAAAGTGTTTGTTTGGCTCCGGTATGTCAGCGTGCCGACCAGAAATGCAAGAGCACCATCAACAGCACAGATGTCAGCTTTGTTCCCAGTGCAGTGTGCTGACAAATTCCATAAGGCACTCAGAACACTTTTCAGGGTGGATTCCTAAGAAAACAGCAACAGGAGAAGTTTTCAGCTATTGACCTGAAGCTCTCAGAAACACATTAAGCTAGCTTCAGAGCTGTGTATGTTCCAGTTCTGCACTCTGGAGTGGTAAGCTGGGCGCAGGCAGCAATGCACACATATTTTGTTCACTTTGCTCCTTCCTTCAGCTATGGATTTGGTACTGCCTGCCCCAGAGGTTTCAGAACTATGTGCCACAATACTTGTTTGCTGCCGCAATGATAGAAAGGGCTTGAAGACCAGTTGGCAGGAGACTGTGGGATGGAATATACTTCTATCTACACACCAAAGAAGTGATAGATATCTACTAACTAACTGAAAACAGGTTTATTAAATGACAAAATTGTAAGAAAGACTCTTTCAACAGCACAGCTCATGAAACTGAAAAGCAAAAGTGGTCAACTCTCATAAATAAAATTAGATCAATACTAGTTTTGAGGTGTCATTACTGCATTGTTGTCTGCTGCTATGTCAAATCAAACCCTTCTTCAAAGCAGGTTACCTGAACGGCATCAATTGTTTGACTAACTACTGTTATCAAAAATGGTCAAACAATGTTAGTGTTCTGTGTAAAATAAATGCAGTCTCTCACAAATTCAATTTCATCACTTATAGAAGATACCTTCTTAACTTCTAAAGCACATTCCATCAATGCTTTCACACTTCCAACTTCTCTTAGAGTCTTTTTACTGTTTACATCTGCTCGCCAGGACAAGTTCCTCAACACACTTGCAATGACCTGCAAAATGTGAAAGAAAAATAACATATTTCAAGATAGATACTTCTTTAGCAGGTTATCAGACTTCCCTCCTGGACTTATCAAATGCTATGAATAATTAACAGTGGTCATGTTCAGTTACTGAACTAAAATTTGCTATCATCTGCTTTTTGTTGTGTTAGACTACTCTAATATTTCAGCATCAAGTCTGATCAAAGGTACTGGCTTTTGTGTGCTGGTACCTAAAACAGGATTTGAAATCAGGTTCCCTGCTTCCCACACCAGTAGAAAATTTGGTCAAAAAACAGAGTTTTTTTCTCTACTCTTTATGTCTCTTCTAGAGTTATGTCATTTCAGGGGAGATATTTATGTAATATTTTTCTCTGCTTTTCCACTTAGAAAAATCAAACAATAACACTTGTCTGTCTCTCAGATGGTATGATTATTTTGATATTTATAAAGCTCTTTAAAGTCTTTTAAAAATACACTGTGCCTTTTACAAGCAGAATAGTTATGTCCAGAAGATGTCCTTGTACTTTGCAGCAGTTAGACTGAGATAGGTTGTCACTGTAGTGACACTGTAGTGGGCAGTCACTACACATTAAATTCCATCCATTCACGAGCTGCTGTAAGCATGCACATCCCTCATGAAATGAATTTGATAGAAAACTTTTAGCTATGGATGTACTCATTGTCACAGAAGCGCATAAACTTTTCATAAAGGTTACGTAGTGAATGCTCCCTTGCTCACCCCAACAGTGGAGCACAGAGATCCAGTGGCAGATGGAAGAGCCCAGGAACACCCTTTCCTGTCTGCTCCCAGGCCACCAGAGGAGCCACCAGACCGTCAGAGCCCACTTCAACACAGCCAGAGGAGCAGAGGAGCCCAAAGGCAGGTGGGAACTGTGCCCTGTGCAGGCTCTTCCCAGGATTCTCCCAGGGGGCCCACCGCCCCATGGCCCAGGGGGAGTCAAAGAGAGCAGCTCTCTGCCCCTTTTAAACTGAGGCAGCTCAGTCCACAAGTCCTGGCCTGGGGATGTGGGACACTTTGTGGGATCCAGGGGAAGAGCATTCTGGAACTGTAGAACACTTATTGCGGGATGGCAAGATCCAAAGGTTTCAAAGGCAGGAAAACAGATGGATTGACATGATCTTTCAGCACAGGAAAGCACAGGGGACAGAAAGGCACAGTGACATCTAAACAACTGACTGGCTGACACAGTTGTGTGGACATGCCTTTTGAGTACAGTCAGTCCCATATTCTTACTAAATCCCATTTATAACTCGTCCTGAGTGAAGGACTTCCAGCTCTGTGTGTGTGTGTGTGTGGGGGGGGGGGGTCTAGGTGCCAGTGGCTGGAGGCACCTCAGGGGTCAGAGAGCCCATGGGGCTGTGACTCCCTGTTCAAGAATACTCAATACCTGTCCTAATACCACATCACAGAGTTTATCCAATAACCTCTATTGTAATCCTAATATTTTCCTCAACTGTAACTAGCAAGTTCCTCCTGTTAAGGAGAGAGTATTTTGTTAACAGCATTTAAGAGGTAAGGTCAATTTTATTTAAAATTGTTCTTTTATCTAGTGATTCACTCAGACTGCAAGGAAAACAGGGGTTTCCTTTCAAAGAGCTGTTCCACTTTGTACACAATAAGCATTAATTAAAGTTGACTATAATTTAATATTTAATAATTTTACACAAGTTCTAACAGTTCTGCTCTAGCAGCCCTGAAGCACTTCCTAAAGATTTTGTTTTCAGGCTGTTGCCCTTACACAGCAGGACCCATTAGAACAGACAGTAACAGACCAGGGTCATAAAAATAAGATTTACAGCCCATGCATTATGATTTAAAAAAAACAAACCGCAAAAAATTCCCAGAACATGACCCCACAGATAAGAATGTTTTACAAGAAGAATGTACTTCCTAATTAATGAAATGAGTACGAGAAAAATTTCATATCAAAGTTAAGGCAGACAAGACAACAAAAGAAACATTTCATGTCAAAAGAGCATTACCTGCTGTAAGTCTTCACTTTCAGATTTCAGCTGGGCTACAAGAGCTCTCATGCAGCCCTTCATGGAACATAATGTAGCCTGGTAGGAATCAGGAGTAAAAAGAAAGTGAGCAGTATTAAACAGCAGGTTAGATGGCTGCTTCTGCACAATGGTTTGATATTTTGAGCAAATCATATCTGAAGTTCAATAAAAATTTAGTAAATACATTGTCAACAATAAATACTTGGTTTAAAACTACTAAAAAGTTCAGCATAGCTATCTGTTTCAATACATAAGTGGCAAAATTGTGCTAAATTTTTGTATTTTTTACAGCAGTTCTAGGACATGATCTGGAACTTTACTACTTTAGAAGCCTTCTTTACTTTGCACCAGATAAAAATCCCTGTTAGCTAGCAATGTGTTGTTACCTACTGCCTAGAACAAAACCTGAGTTCTCTGAAGCCTGTTATTTCCATTTACTCCTGAAATGTCTTCCCTCTGGAGCAGAAAGGCTTTTTCAGGACGGAGTTATTTTAAGATCCATAGGCTGGCAAACTTTGGGGCAAAAATCTATTGGGTTTCTAGCCTTTGAAAGAAATGTCCTTGTCAGAAATTAGGGGAACCAATTTACTCTTATAATGATTGAAGTAGTGCCCAGTTTGATCCAGATATGCTCCAAATATTTAACAGCAAGCTCTAGCCTGAAGAGGTTTGAAAAATTTCATTAGGCAGAAATAGTATTGTTAAATAACTGATAACTTCAGAAAATTTGACCCAATTACGAATTTTAGTTCAACATTCTCAGAAAGAATCAGTCACGATATAATCACTAGCCATAAAGGTTACTAATCTAGTTCTCATTAAAAAATCAGGCCAATGGATAAAATCCTTGCTTTCAGTGACAAAAGTGATTTGAGAGCCAATACCATACTTGTATGATGCAACATTCAGTTTGTGGTGCTCTGTCAGCAACAGGATGGAATGAGAGAGGTATTTGGAACTCCTGCCTTGAGTTTAAACTCAATACCCTATCCTGGAGATTTTCATCATCTGTGTTGAGAGCTGTAATTCAAACAGCTATGAACTGAAATTACTGCAAGTTTACAGTTCTGCTCTCACCTTGTTTGCCACATCTCCGAAAGTCAGGTTTGTCAGAGCCATGCCAGCATACCTCCTTAGGGTAACACTGTAGTGATCACTTGTGAGTCCATACATTTCACAATCCACTTGCAGCAGTTCAGCAATGGCCTGCAAACCTCCTTTAAAAAAAATCCAAGTAAGGAAAAAAGAGAATATCTGTACTCTAATATTGTAAATACAGGACATATACCAAGGAACAAACTGTATTTTTATGTACAGAACAAACTTCAAATGTCTGAAAACCACAATGCTCAGAAAGGCATATACATTGTTAAAACTGCACGTGTGGAATTTACTGAGCATGGACTAAAAAATTCAGGCTGTCAAACAGGAACCAATGCAGGATGAAAAAACCCCACTAAAACACCAACCAAAAAACCTCTTATCCCAAGAAGTAGTCTCCATTTTAAGTCCAATACTTGTAAAATTGCAAATATTTCTGTAATAATACTATTCTTCTAAAATTCACAATTCATGCCAGAAAAAACAGTAACTGACATAATAATTTATCCACTGGGAAATAGTGTGGTTAATTTCAACTGCTTTCATCACTTAGGGGGCAACAACTGGCACAAATGAACTGCTGTTAATAGTTCAAACTATTAGTAAAAAAAGCCATATAAGCAGTGACATGCACAAGGAGTGCCATTGTTTCTAGCAAGCTTCTCAGAGGAAGTCAGGGAAATACGTCTGATCTTACCAAGCTCATTCATTGCATGCCTGTGTTCTTCATCGAATGAAAGTTTCATCAAAACACACACTGCAGGACAAATCTGATGATCCACTGGAGCAGGCACTGATCCAGAAACATGTAACAATTAGTACCTCCCAGGTGATTTTGTCGAGATCATAAGTTTTCCAGAGCAAATCTAATCTTAAAAATAAATCAGCTGCAGTTTTGGTCAGGTTTGTATCTTCCCAGTAATCCATGAACATACAATTAGTTTATTATTACTGAAAAAAGTGTCGACTATAAATACATTTGATGCTTAAAAAAAATTAAGGAGAATCCTAAATGTATGTGTTGAGTAAGAAATATGACTTGTAGTACAAAAATATTACAGTATTACTCTTAGAAATTAATAATCTTTGTGAAACAATATGGTCAAACATTCTGATGGCATTAAATAATATACTGTTTCTTTGGGTGCTGTATCTTTATGAATGGTTAATTAAACTCTTTGTTTCGTAACCTGGAAGTTTTTAAGTACATACTTTTGTGAGTTAGGTTCTGGATTATGCAGAAATGGTACTGATACAGCTTGTGCAGAGCCCACTCCTGCTGAACTGCACTAGGCACAAGGCAGCCCTGATTTCAGTCACACCATGGACCACCTGCCATGGACACCTACAGGCTGCACTCATGGGATGCCCTCAATTCAGAGAAGCAGCTAAGCAACCAAGAAGGTTAAATCTATTTTTCTAACTGTTCCCTCAGAAAAACTCTATTAATTTACATTTCTCACATACAGCGTTATAAATAATGGTTCATTTTCTATTGATAGAGATTATTTAATTTGTGCTCTCTGCCCCCTCTCCCAAATTGAATGTGCCATCTCCTGAACATCTGCATGAAAAGCAATTTATGACTGTTTATCCATAAAAATGTAAAACAGAATGAGTACATATTCAGTATTATTTTACAAATTACAAATATAAACCACTAGAAGTACTATCTGGAAAGCACACCAAAGTCTAAGATTTAAATAAAAAGTTTGTAAGTAGGGTATAATATCTGTGACACGTACTATTTCCTAACACTAGCTGAACTTAAATAAAGAAGAAGCCACACACACACATGTATATGTATATAAGAAAACTTGCATACATTTAACAAGAAGTCATATTAAAGTTGTACTTTCTGTAAATTCACTCTTTTTAATATATCCTCGAAATGCTTTTATATGGCTTGCAGAACCTACTTGGGTTTTTGTCTTGGTCCATGCCTTGTTCATGTGCTTCCTGCCATTCCCAACACGTTTCACAGTAAGCACGGATCTGCTCCAAGAGATGGAGCACACGGATTTCCCGTCTGCCTCGCTTATCATCGGGCTGGGAGTGAATGATGTTGTGCAGTGCTGCGCTGGCTCTGGCACGGGCCTCTTTACTACCACGGGAGTTTCCTAACAACACAGAGTCCTTATCGTTGCCATGTAAAAGCTGGATGAGGAGAGGAAGACATCCAGACTGACGCATGGCTATGCAGCTGTCCTGGGAGCTAGACATTGCTAGCAATGTTCTTGACATGTCATCTTTATCATGAGTACCAAGCATTGATAACAATGAATACACCATTTCCACCTGCAGGTCAAATGATTTTAAAAATACAGTTATGTTTTAAAAACACACATCAAATTGAAATGAAATTTGAATGGTACATATGAGCAAAAATCCCCCTTATTTCATGGCAAAAAAACTGTGCTATTTAAAAATAATTAAATACTATTACTACTTCAGCATTCATAATCTTAATAAATTTCACTTAGTGGTTAATTGGCTGGAAATGGGGAGTAGCTGCGTGTAACTGTATTGTAATCTACAAACCAATAGCAAAGACTTCCAGATTTCCATCATACAGAAAGATTAAATAAATGTATAATGAAAGTGTTTCATTTCGGGAAACCAAAATACCTTTAAAATTAAATCTGTCTTTAAAAAATTATGTTCTGTGTGAATTAATTACATTTTATTTAAAGATGTTGTTCAGTGAAAAACTATGCTATGTGGTAATAAATACAATTATTCTAGACAAAGGGTAAGAATTATTACACAAACTTTTAGTCTACATCATACTGAAAAAAATCTGACATCCATGTATTTTAAAGTTTTCCTTTAAAATACTTCAAATTAACTGGTATTTTTTTGTTATGATGACTGGCTTTGATATAGACCAGATTATTTAGTGCAAATGCAAAACTAAAGAGTTTACCAAGTTTACAGAGATAAAAACAGTAAAGCAAACAAATGCTTATTTAGTATATATAAAGTACTGAGTGTTTGTCAAATTAACTCAAGCCATGAACACCCAACATTACCCATTTAACTTGGAGTAACCAGATTTTTCACTAAAAATAGCCATTTTTGAGTGATTCCCTTGGCTTTTGAGTAATATTGTGGTCAATGCATTATTCGGTTTGTACTCCCACTCTTCAGTAATAGCTTTCAATCAATAAATGCATTTGATTCTTCTAGTCAACTTTTAGTAGAATAACAGGATGCAGAGGATGTTCTTAGATGCTATCTAAAAACTTCAAACTCCTAAAGCCAAGATAAACAGGAACATTCAAAGTCAAAGCACAACATAAAGAAACTATCAAAGGGAATTATAAAGTAGCAACGTGTGTGTTTCTCTAGAATATAGTCATTAGGGAAGAAATGAGAATTCGGATCATTAGACAAAATTTCCTACTAATAATTAGACATTTGCACTGGTTACCCTATTGGTGAATGATTTTATTTGGTGTCTTCAGTGACCATTCCAATGTGCCTGAAGATTAATACACACACTGAGTTTAAAAAAAAAGGAACAGCAGCAGGCAGACTAAACAGCAAGTCTGGACTTCTCTAAACACTACATGATTGCTGAGGCAATACAAATCTTGCAGAGTCTGTGGAAGTATATGGTCACATGGCAAAACCCACTGAAATAGAAGCCACTTCTATGACACTCTAACATCCCAGTTTGAAGATCCTGTCTTCCTGTTCTGGGAAACCCCAAATGCAGCATTTAAACAAACCACTTTGATTCTTAAAGTAGAGCGAATTTAATCTGCTTTATGCATATCTCTTTGCAGATATTTCAACTGGCAGCTATAATCCAGTGTTACTTGGATTTGGAAGGTAAAGTTTTTGCCAGAGAATAAACTTGAATAAGCCACCAAATCAGGCCTCCAACTTGCAGCTCATGTATTATAGGAAAAACAAACAAATCTATTTGTCTCTCTTGTTTACACACACTGCCCACAGACTCATCTCTTTCTGCACCTGTAAATGCACTCCTCCATTTAGAATCTCTACCATTTTCCCTTCTCAGGCATTAATAATTCCCTACCCTACAGCACACTCAGTTCAACCTGTGTCTTTGCCTGTATCCTTCCACACCCACTCCTTTTCCCTGCTTTCAGGGCTTTCCCACTGTTTGTAATTTTGGGGAGTTCTACAGTTTGTGGTGAAAACTGGCAGACAGACAAACAGCTGATGCCACCTCCATTTAGGATGTGCATGCAGTGTGGGACTGAAATGACAACATTGTAACACTGATTTAAGGCCGAAAATCATTAACACTACGCAAATCAATAGGTGCAGCTTTCCAGAGGACTGTGCTCAGCACAGCACTCACAGCATCCATACTGCTGCTGATTCCAGGGGCAGTATGAGATTCAGTGGCTCATGAATTTGCCTTTTTCTTCCCCTCTCTCTTCACGCTGCACATATATTTTTGACTGCAGTCTTCTGTCTGCAGACATTGTGAATGAAGGGCTTACAATATTTTTTTTGTCTGTTTAATTTCTTGGCAATTGTGTCTGTTTTGTGGATTTGGATTCTGCAAAAGTATTCGAAGAAACGCTCTTAAAAAGGTTATTTTCCATTATTGATTATAAAGCAAAATCACAAGGTTTTTAGATATTCCAGTAACTTCTAGGAATTGCTTGTTCCTTACAGTAACAACTCTTAACTCATCATCAAGTAAAAAAAAATTTCTCTGCATATATTTTCAAAGTTGAAAAAATATACTAAAATTTTAACTTCATAAAAATTACTATGTATGGACAAGACTGTTCAGATAATATTAGTACTATTGGCAGAAACAATGAGGTTATTGTATTAGTAAAAATGTAGCATTAGCGACCTGTGGTTTGTAATCTTCGGTTACCTTGGTACCCAGATGACTTGTCAGTCTGCGAGGAACAGAATAGTTACTACTAGAGCTCATAACACTGGCTGTCTCATGGTCCATTCGAGCAGCAGAACCCTACAGATTTAAACAACAACTCATATAAAACAAAGTCTGAGGGAAAGAACAACATTGGCTAATTCAGTTTCAGCACTGGATGATGCAGTTGTGCTGACAGCAATGAACTGCCAACCTGTTTCTGTTAAGTCAGGCCCAGACACAACTTAGAGGTCACTGTTAAACCTGGTTTTATTAACCCTTTTTCCTGAGATTTAGTCTCAACAGAACTTTATTTTCACCTGAATGAAATGATAATTACTATTTTCACCAAGAAGGAGAAGTGGACTTTGCAACAAACTTTATAATAATTTTGACAGAGTGAAAAATCCAGCCTCCACTTTTATAGATTTTGTAGTGCACTGGAATAGGCCTGTACTTCTTCAGAACACAACCAAGTATGCAAGAACTCACCAGTAGCAAGAGACTGATCTGGGCAATGAATAACCCTACCTGAATTTGTCCATTTGTAAAGCAAGTTATGAGTGGTTGAGTAGGTTTTTAGTGAAAACTACAAAATAATGCTGACACTACTTGATGTAATTTTCCTAGAATCAAGGTATGCTCCTACCTGTATTAGCAAGACTCAATTACTGGCATCTTTGTCCTCTTTTAATTCATTTTGTGTATTTACACTTTTCCTTTTTCTTCCACTTTTTATCCACTCATACTCTTTACTTTTTTAATTTGCTGTTGTTTTCTTTCTATCTGTGAAGTTTCCCTTACTATGTCACTCCCTTTCCATTTGCTTTGGGAAATTAAAAAATATATTTGTTTAGAGAACACTTTTAGTATCAGTGAGTGCTCTACTGAAGTAGTCACCAGTCTTTCTTTGATCCTCTAAAAAAGCTAAAATCTGGTAATGTAATTATTAGCTTAATTTGCAAAATGTTTTCAAACTATCTGGATCAGTGAATTTAATTTTTTTTCAATAAAAATAGGTAACACACTGAAGAAAACTCCATGGAAGACACTTTGAAATAATGTCTATGTTTCTTCTATGTGCACCACAAAGAAAGAATAATTTTGCAGTTCATACAGTTCAGCATCTTAAATGTGAAGTTAAAAGAGACTTGTAAGTACAAGGTAGGATTAACTTAATGAAATGTTTGTATAAACAGAAAAGAATCTAGTTATACTGGAATATTTAAACACATTGACATTATTATACTCATTTCATTCTTGCATTTGAATCCAGAAAATGTGATACATGTTCCAGAAGTATTTTATGCTGCAAGAGTATAACTGGAATCATTTATATTAGCACCATTTATTCCAATGTATATTTCCTATGTAAACAAGCCCTTATTTTCTCTGTTGACTACAGAGAAAAAATCAAAATCTGAAAGCTTAGGAAGAAAATCACATTACATTTTCTCCTTTATTCACTAAAATAATGTTCAGTGCTAGGAAGGTGGGAATGAATTCCCAGATTTTTACACTGCAATCCCTTCATATTTCCTTAACTTCAAACTACATTCAGAGGATTACAGGTTCAACATAATGTACATACCAAAATGCTCCATTATTAAGCTCAGTATGATTGTTTCACCCAAGAAGGTAAATGTGACATAAGTTTGGAGCACTACTAAAATTCACCATGGTGTAGACAGAAATAGCAAAATTTTCCTATAGTTTCCCCCAAACCCTATAAACCTCAATTCAGGCAACCAAATCCTTCAGAGCCATCACATGGCCGTACTACCTGGGGGATGCCAGGATGCTCAACTGAAGTGTAACTACATTTCTCACTGGCTTGTAAAGACTAATGCCAAGGAACTCATGTCAGGTGAGTAGCCATTCATCCAAGAAGATGGGAAATGACAAGGAAATGCTATGTGGACCCTTCATGCATAGAACTTCCTCCTTCAAAATCTTTTCCTGTCTAGTTCATCTTGTTTCCTTCTTTTATACTTTACTGTCTTTCACTCATTGTTTTACCCTGCTATTTATCCTGCCAGCTGAGTAATTTTCCCTGTTTTGTGATGTATTTTCTTAACAACATGGGTAATCCCAACAAATTCCTTTATAGAACTTGCAAAAGAAAGCTATGAACAAAATTTTACTTCAGTAGGAGAATAGTGAGTGCAATGGAAAAGAAAAGACAGCTGAAAGATGGTGCTGAAAAGGACATACTTGAATAGTGAAAAATCCTGGATTCAATTGGCAGTGTTTCAATTAACAAAACCAAAACCAATTAGAACCAAATAATTTGGTGAAAAGTTTTTTCTCTTTCACTCCACTGAATGGGGACTGCTCTAAGTATACTGAACTGGTTTATCAGAAATAAACGTTTGGCCCAATCCGTTAAACCTTCTCTGTCTGGACTTGCACTGAAAGCAAGTAATCCCCAGATGGCTGTTTTAACACAGATACAGTGCCCTGACTCTATTCCCGACCAGGAGGAAGGAATATCCATGTTTTATACATTTTTACAAGGCAAAGGTCAAAATTGCACAAATCCTCAATGTTAAGGCCTCAACTGAAGTATGAATGGATCTTCCATTTGCATAAGTCTGCCAAGACATGACAATCCCTTCTTCCTTCCTTCCTCCTCTGTAAAATACATTGTCCAGGAAAAACTCCTAATTCATACTCTGAAGATGGATGATACAGCAACAATGCATCAATTATTTAAATACATTATGCTTTCAGCCCCAAAGCAGAACTGAACTGTTTTCTTCCCAAACAATAAGGCTGTCATAAGAAGTAAGAGTCAGAACCTCAATAAGATATGGATGAAAGAATTTAATTCCAAATGGTGATCAAATGAGGCTGTGCTTAATGTTAAATCAAGTGAAATATTCCAGCTAAACCACAATTCTTTCTGATAAATCTTCTACAAGACACTTTAGGAAATATTTAAATAATTCTGCTTCCCTGAAGTAGCAAAAATATCCTGTATATGAATTCAGCTATTAAATCTGTAGTGTGAAGTTTTAAGAATCCAAATTACTAATGGGAATGTCTCAGCTACAGTTGGAAATCATGAAGAGAATAGTCATAGTAAATAAATAAAAAGTATTTTTAGCCAAAGAGAGAAGTCATAAATATTGACAAATATTGGTTTTAAAAGACAAGTAAAGAATTTAATGCACATAAATATTTTTTTTAAATTATAAAAATATTCCACTAATGTATTTCACTAATAAAAGGAGGAACGGCAATGAAAAATTATTTAAAAGCATTTAAATAAGCCTTCAGCCAACATTCAGGAGATTACCTCTTATATACTTCAGTTTCAAAGCTTTAGATAATACAGTATTAAAGAAACATTAATGATAAACCTGTCATTTGGTTCTTTTTTTAAAAATCACTGATATCTTAGTGGTAATTTCTAAAATGAAAATGTGAACAATTTCCCATAATTTAGTAACACTTCTTATTACAATTCAACCACAATAAAAGACATTTTCTGTAGTCATTATTGCTATCTCCTTCACACCACTAGGCTCATTAATCATTTAAACAAAAGAAAAATGCTCCCTGCATTATTGAATATTTCTACTTCCCTTTATTAAAAGACTTCCTTCCAGTAAATAGAAGAAATTTCCCAGATATAGATGGAAAGAAAAAAACATACTTTTTTTTAAACAAGTAGGCATGCAAACACAGTAAGGTAAATACCAACATGTAAGCATCATACTCTCAAATGTTTAATTATATTAAAACAAGCAAAATACTCTGTTTACCTGACCAGTACTGCTGGTTGCCATGCTGATTTCTGCTGCTCCCTGACCTTCATTCTGCCTCTCTGTATCATGGGAACCTGCCTCATGTTTGCTTTGAGGTGCTCTCTGTTAATACAAGAGTTTATGAAATTACAAACAGAAATGAAGTACAATTTACCATTCAAAGCTTTCTCGGCTGTGAGCACATCAATACTGGATCCTCAGGAAGCCACAGAGCAGCCCTTTGCATTTCATAATCCTGAACCTCAAAAATTAACAGCCAAGACCAAGCATCTTCAAAAAACTGCAAGATGAAAGTGAAGCGTTTCCTCTGAGGATTACAGCCCTGCAAGACAAAGGATCTGCTGTGACACACAGCAGCACCATTCTCCACCAGCTGTGCTCACATCCCTATCAGAACTGTAACAGAATTGGAGCAAACAACTGTCTGCTCTGCTCGGCCACGTGATCCCTGCTTTTACTCGAGACCACGGCCAGCACTGTTCAATTAAGCCTCACGTTCAAAGATGAATAATTTCTGCTTGAACAGAAGGATATCTGTACTATAAGAATCTTTCTAAATGTCAAGGACAAACAGTGCAGGAATTACGACTTTGACAGAAAAGAAATTTATATAGCATGATAGTGATCTAATATTTTGTCAAAATACATTTAACTGATGTGGCAAGCCAGTACAGACAGGTTTATAAAACAGATTTTTATACATCTACACAAAAATTAAACCAGTCTCCCTGCTGCTGATAGCCATTTAAACAAGCAGTTATGAAATACGTGAAGTATCAAACATTATCTATAAGTGTGTTTAAAACATTTCAGATTTTCAGAAAGACATGAATAATCCATGGAAATGGCTGAAGTCTGGAGTTGAAAGCAAGATTATCTTCTAAGCATTGTTTTTGTTGCCAAGCTTCATTTCACAGACTGAGAAGCTACTACCTAACAGACAACACACTCTCAATTAATTTGTTTAGCCGCATGTGGTATATGTAATGCAGTTTCTATGTGGCTCTGCAATGTTCCTGAGCAGCAAAGGCTACAACAGCACAGTCTGTCTCATCTTGCTTTAAGGATATTTATCTCTGACTTTTAACAACACCCCTTGTCAATGCACACCCTGAAACATTTTTCGTTACTCTCAGTGATCAAATTCACACAGTATCACTGGCATAAATGACTGTTTTGTTCATCTATGACAGAAGTCTCACTTAACATTGAGCAGAATTTCAGAAACCAGTAATCAACCATAACACATGTTAAGTGGTAATTTAGGCATAAACTTAAAAAGTGAAATCTATAGCTTCACTAAAGGAATAAGGTATGCAAAAAATGCAGGAATATTACACCAACTAATAATATGAGAAAATTGGAAACAACTACAGGGAACAAATTTCTTGATATGTTCACTTACGGAAAAGGAGTAAACCACAAAGCAAATATCAAAGTATTTTAGGATACAGAGTGTTACTATTCTTTGAAATCTGATCTGTAATTTTTCACTATTTCTGTCACGAAATCATTTCTGTGTATGAAATGGAACTGCTACTGATATTCATACAGTAGCTAAAGAAACTTTGGTTCCCAGTACCAGAGTGGGGCACCCAGTCAAGATCAGGCCTTGCTGTTCATGTGGTAAATACAGTATATTGCTGAATCCCTGTCTCACAACACATTCAGTCTTGAATAAAGTGTAATTATGAGTTTGACAAAATCTACATGTAAGCCTCCAGTGTAACTCAAGATAGAATTTTCCAGTCATTAAGTGCCTTTTCGAATCCCACAAAGAAAGCAGTACTGAACATGCCTAAAAATCTGAATGGTTCATTAGCAAGGCTCTGACTCGCTGGGTCACCTGAGAGGGAATAACGCTTCTCTTCCAAGAACACTCCTGGGGTTGGGGCAGGGTGGTGATGATGGTGTGTATGTATTAAATAGTTCCACTGCATCCAGAGCACAGACACGGAGATATTTCATTCCCTGACAAGAGAAGTTTCTGCTCTCCTTTAACACTCTGCTCATGTATGTGTTTGCAACATGCTATTTATGAATGAGGTGCCTTCCCATTCCCCCTAAGCACTCTCAAGGATATGCCAATACAAAAAGTAGTCAACTCAATGCACGAATTAATTTGCAAGGCAGTTTTTAACAGTTACTAGCAGGGTTTATCTAATTTGAAACGCAGAATGTGCTCTCAATGTGCAAACCCATTACTGTCACATGAGTTATCAGCTGGACTTGAACATCAAATCTGCAAGTTCTCAGTGAAGATTTCCTACCCCTTCAGCCACTGAGGTAATTTGAAGTGAGCTGTTCTCTTCACGCAGATTGGCACAAAGGAGTTAATAACAACACAGGCAGCAGATAGCAGGTTATCAGTTGCAAACTGAGTATTTATATAAATATTTATTATATATATAGATGATTAATTTAAACACATGTATTTATTTATTATATATGAAAAGAGCATGTATGCACACACAGATAACTTAAATATTTTTGTATAGATACAGTATTACTGTAAATAAATTAATATTCCTCTGACAGACTGCAGATTAATGGTTAGAAAGGCAATATAACCACTGAAAGTATGTCCCCTCTTCATGGTGCCTTTCAACACTGAACACATGACCTGTGGAAGAAAATATAGAAGCTACCAACCACACCAGCAAAGAACCAGAGCATGTGAACAGCAGCAGGCTCTGCAAGCCCTACGTGAGGCACAGCTGCCAGAGAATGGCAACCAGGTCCCCTGGGTTAGACTGCACCACCTGTCTTGAGGCATGACTTTTGAGGAGGTGTAAGCTGGGTTTGTAACCTCTGTCATTGCTGAATTCTGGCATCAGACCATGAAAGTCAGTTTGACAGAGTTCACTTGTTTGCTCTTGCAGCAAAATGGTGGGAGGCTGCACGTGCTGATTACAGAGACGTGGAGCTGCTCCTTCTATTGCATTTGCCACAATTTTTTAAGTGCTTCTGAAGTCAACAATAACTATCATTACCAATTATTAATTTCCATGTATTTATTAGTACAAAATTATAAACTCTAGCTAGCGTAGTAGACCTTGACTATTTCTGCTAAGAAAGCCAATTACAAATAATTTCACCTAATATTTTGGCAACCTGAGTTGCCAAAGCAGACACTTTTACAGTCATTAGAAACAGCCATTACTCCATATTAAACACAATATACATACATGTATAAGTAAGATATATATAAGAAAATGGAAAATGCAACAAATGAAAATGAGTAACTGTAAGAAATAATTTTGCTGCAGTTGATTCAAAGACTAAAGAAAGTCCAGTGAGTCAAATCCTTGCGAATGCTCATGTGCATCAGAGTTTAAAACCTGCTGAGCATAATCTCAGGAAGAAAAAAATCCTTTACATTTTATCTACAGCAACACTGCCTAACAGAAGTACTTCACATATTTCAAGTTACAAATATTATGAAAGAATGGCTTCTACCATTATTCCCAAAAATTTCCCTTTAAACAATTTCATATTTGTACCCAACAGCCAAAAACTCTTTTTGGACAGGTCTAACCCTACAGTGGATGAAGATACCACCACTCGCAAGTAAGTGACTTCAAATTTTTCTAGAATCATTCATGACACTTAGCAATTTGCCGAACTTTAAAAATGTGGTAAAATGTGTGTGAGAATTTTCTCTTCTCAATGATTTCCAAAAGCTGATTTTATGTTGCAGCGTTACATTTGGTCTTATTCTTCAAGATGTACTGCACTTGGATTCCACAGTGACTGGTATCACCACAGGGCCTACTGAATCAGCAGACAAGCTGTGATATTTATTATTGTTGTTACCGGATCTTTATAACATAAGAAGCACATTTAATTTGGGTATTGGCACCAAGAAAGGGGAAATAAACTCTTCAACCAATTTCCCAGGTTAGAAAGCCAACATTTCTTTATTAGCAGTGGTGGATGGATGGGAAATTCTCCTTGAAGCATGTTCAGTAACAGACAAACAGATCAGGTTATTTTCCTGAAACTAATACATATTCATCACATTGCCTGAATACATGCATATACGCTAATTATTTCCATGCACTTATCTGGATATGGTTCAAATCTTCCAAAAAATCTTTTCTCCTTCACAGTATCTCAAATATGTGGTCAGGTCATAATGTACTTCTCTCATCATTCTTTGTTGTCACACCCAATCCTTGCTCTCAACTAAGATATCAGCTAGTACATATTAATTACTGATATAAGTAAATAAGGAAGCATTAGTTGGAACACGACTTGTTAGTCACAGATGTAGGGAGTTAACACAAGGCCACGCTAATCTCTGGCATTTGTACTCAGCACTGTATGGTACAAAACTAAGCATTAACCACAAATATAGGGATCAAACACTATTGTGCTAAGGTTAAAAGAATTTTCTAGCATTTTCCCACTGCTGCGTAGACTTCTTCTTAAAGAAATATACTTATTCAGTAGCAGTATCAGGCACAGAATGAAAATATAAAAAATGTCTCATGTTTGTATTTTTCAGTTATATGGACTTTGCAGTGTGACTGCACCACCAGACAATTTCAGAATGAGATCTAGCTGTTCTCTGTAGGAGATGGTCATCACCTGAAAATGATTAAAACACACTATAAAGCATTAGGGTGTGTGTAGTGACTGCCTCATTTACCACCATCAGCACCCTGGTAATTCTGTCCTAAAACATGTGACGATGCAACCAGATATCCAAACATTTTCATAGATAAGACACACCATACCAAAATTTCAATATATTGGAACTTTAATGTATGAGGCAGCCAAATAACTTGGTGAAAGGAGTGAAAAACTAAGACAAAACCTTTTTTCTGTAGTTGCATCTCAATGCTGATTGACTCCCTGAGCTCAAGTAAGTTCAAAATACTGGGGTTTTTTTCCACCAGAGTAAAAGATAAACACTCTGGGGACAGGATCTATCTGGCTACATGGGGCAAAAGTATCTGCTGAGAGGCTGGTCAACCAGGTAAGGAGAGCTTTACACCAGAAATGACAGGGACAGAGGGTACGGCTGGCAAGGCAGGAGCCCTGGCTGGAGGGAACACAAGGGCAATCCACACAGCTGAGATAAGAGGAACGTCCTTGTGCACAGGCACGCAAGGAAGAACAAGGTGCAGCAGAAGTGCCTTGCTGGGAAACCTCCCAAGCCTGTGCTGCGTCACGGGCGTGGCCGGGTGCCTCTGTCCGGCACGTCCCTGCACTGCTGCTTGGGGAGCAAACAGGAAGATGAGTGCACAGGGATGCAGACTGAAAATTGCTGGAATGGCTGGGAATCAGAGGGCTGCAATCAGTAGCACAAAGTACAGCTGAGGCAAGCCAGAATTAATACTGAGACCAATACTGTTCAACATCTGCATGCTGGGACACAGTGCACCCTCCCCGAGTTAGACAAGCTGATACAGCACAGGGCTCAGCTGCCTTCCACAGGGACCTGGACAGGTGGGAGGGATGGGCTGAGGGGAAGCTCATGCTGTTCAAGAAAGGGAGTGCAAAGTCCTACACTCCAGGCAACAGCACAGGCTGGAGCTGTCCAGCTGGAAAGCAACTGGAGGTCCTGGTGGGCCATCCTTTCAAAGGCCCATGGCAAAAAGTCCAACAGTATCCTGTGCTGCAGTGAAGGGTGTATTGCCAGCAGGACCAGGGAGGTGACCCTTCCTCTCTGCTCAGCACCCAAAGTCCTGTTCAGGCCTCCCCAGCACAATACAGCTGGATTTACAATGGATTCACTGAAACAAGTCCTGTGCAGGCTACAGCAGTCCTCAAGGGTCCTGAGCATCTCTCACTCACAAAGAGGCTGAGAGAACTGTGACTGTTCAGCTGGGGAAAGAAAAGGCTCAGGGAGATCTTGTCAGCATCTATAAACATCTGGACTGACTCGTCAATAGACCAGGCAACTTTAATTTCACACACTACTGGCTGCTCTAAAAAATGATTTTTCCCCAAATCTTGGAACTATGAAACCGGCATTTTACAAAATGGAAAAATACACATCCTTTATCATTTAGTGATCCAAATGATGCTCTGAGCTTTTTCTGCAGTTATTTTGGGTGAAGACAAGTCATAAAATATTCATGTCAAACACACAATTTAATTTACCCACACAAGAAATGGAGTTGACATTCTATGTGAATTTCCACTATGAAAGCAGTTTCTGCTAATGGCAATTACTGCTATGGACTTTGTAATTTACAGGAAACATCCTGCATTTCTTAATATAGAACCCTGTACTTAAACACTAAAAATATACCAGGCTTCTATAATGAAGTCTGACAGAAGCTCTATTCATCCTTTTTTTACATCTTATCTGTTCCAAAAGACAAGCAAACCATGAAGGTGCTTATCAGAGATTCATAATTAGAATGTACAACTGATTGTTTAAATTATTTGTAAAACCAAGACTCAGCCTTTATAAGCACATTGCACATTGAAAGTTTTACTGAAATTTCAAGCTAAACTTTTAACTGATATATGATTATTGATTAAAGCTCCATGGTAGTATGAAGACTAATCCAAGTATTCTATCCTCAGTTCACTGGAAAGACAGCAGGCAACAGTCTAAGAATATTGACTGCCTGATTAATTGTGACAACAATAGCTGATGGGAATAATCCTGCCTACCACTTTATTCAAACAATTTGGGTTTTTTAGAGAAAATATACATACCACAATAAAAAACAGCAAATTATTGCTCACTAACCTCTGCTTCAGCTGCTTGTGATTGCAGGAGCTGTCGTATACGAAGAATGTCCTTTTCTATTTGTTGAATTCTGGCCACCCTTGCCTGAAATGAATGGATTTTCATGTTTGATTTTGTTCAAAAACTCCTTTTACTTACTGTACAGAGTGACAGTATGAAGAGTTCTTGGCAAATACTGCTAACTACAAAACAAACCTACTTCAGTAGGTACATGCAGCAGGTACTACATGCAGTAATTCAAGTGTTCTTCATAATGAAAGGAACGATTGCAAGCATTCAAAACATAAGTGAGTACTTGGGGTTTTAATAACACTGATACTCATCTGGATGTAATAGGTCATCACACAGCACACATTTAGGTATTGAAAACCGCTCCCCTTAACTTGCACAATATTCCTGCTTATGAAACTGACATTTAATGCAGATCCTCAGCAAATTATTTCACTTTAATCTCAAATATCAGAATTTTACATGCCTTACAGAGATCTGAGAGATTTTTTTTTTTGTGGAACGTCTTGAAGGTATGAGACCCTGACAGATTTCTATTATATTCAATTGCTATATTGATTTGGGAGTTTTGCTTATGCCCAGCCTCTGAGATTTTTTGCTCCTACAAATCTCAAAGAATTTAACAGGTTAACTGTAAAAAAAAAAAAAAATCTACATACTGCTTCTTTGGTTTATCTGGGATTTTACAGACATCTCTGAATCAGTCTTTTACAGGCATATTGCTACTCATGTCCCACTGCAACCATTCTGTGGTTAGAAAATGGAATGTTAAGAGACTCCAAATGTAACAGGATACACGTACTCCACACAAATTGTACAGTGAAGCACAGGATGCACCATGAGTCTGTGAAACAGTAAGTGCATGATCTTGACAATTTAATAAATTGACATTATTTGACTTTAAATATGGGCAGAACACCAAACTGAATAAATAGAGATTTTTCTGTGCCATGAATAGATTAATAAAATGGACATGTAATTGAAAAAATTCTGATGCTTTTACTTGATTAACATTTACAGTGCTATACTAGAAAAGCAATCTAGTGGACACTGCAAGGATCAGCATTATAACCAACCTTATTTAACACGTTTATAATCTGAAAATGGAAGTAAGATGAACTTTTAAAAGGTGCTAATGCAAAAAGATGCACATGCAACAGAGAAACAATGCTATCTAGAAAATTTAGAAATACAAAAGAAAACGTAACCATAAGTAAAATTAATTACTGAAACACACATCAGAAGCAGCTGTGGAAAAAGCACCATAGCATGAACATTTTAATAGAGTTGGAAGCTACAACATCAAGCTATAAATTTGATTTGATTTTGTACAGCAAATTATTGGAAAACACATAAAAGCGTCAGCATAGAGGCAACCAGATAATTCATCCCACCCTTTGCTCCTGGTAAAAGAAATTTTTAAGTATTAGAAAGTTAATAAAAAAATATTTCTGGGAATATCTATGCATTGGTGACATGATGCATGACTGACAAAATATGTCTCTCACTGTCCTTAAGAATTACTTGAATTTTATAGAATTATAGAATAGTCTGGGTTGGAAGGGACCTTGGAAGGTCATCTATTCCAATCTCCCTGCCAAGGGCAGCGACATCTTCGAGTACATCAGGTTGCTGAAAGCCCTGTCTGACCTTGAATGTTTCCAGGGATGGGGCCCCTGCTGCCTCTTGGCAACCTCTTCCAGTGTTTCACCCCTCTTATTGTAGAACATTTCTTTCTTGTACCTCATCTGAATCAACTCTCCATGAATTTAAAGCCATTACCTCTTCTCCTATCACTATTCTCTGCTAAAAAGTTTCTTACAGGTTCCCTTGAAGTACTCAAAAGACACAGGTCTCCCCAAAATTTCCCACAAATTGTGTCTTTCTGTCTAACCAGCAGTTTACCCAATAAAGGGCATCAACAAAACCCAAGTATCTTTATATACACACCTAGACACAGGAAAAAATTTTTGTGCAGATGAAAACAATTAAAAACTGCATGACTTGCCAAGTATTACTGACTGAGTCCTCCAAAGGGACAGGAACTCCATCCACCCTTTCCAATTTTTGTCCAGAGATTTAAACATCAGACCATTCTTCTAACTAATTTTTTTCTGTTACAGGGAAACTGGGGAGTTCCACTAACCAGGAGCATATTTTGTGCCAAACACTGTAGAAGCAGAAAAAAGAACAAATTTCTTGCCACAAAGGGGTAGAGCCTAACGGCAAATGGGCAAAAGTCTGAGATACACAATGGAACAAGCACTAGGAATGTTTTTAACTTTAGAACCTATTTAAGAAATATCACCTTTAATTTCTATTTGTTTATATTACATTCTCATTTACTGTTATATTTACTTGTAATTTTTATCAACATAAAATTGTTGTATAAAGTAACTTTACATTTGAAGTTACATATATTTGACTTTCACTGCCCCAGTAAGGCATCTATGAAAACAAAAATAAAATTCCTCTACATTCACAGTGACAGAAAAATAATCACTGTATAGAAAGTAAAAATAAGGAGTAACATTTTGTTTTAAAAATGTCGTCTGGCTTTTTCGTTTGGTTGGGTTTTTTTCCAAAATAAACATATATAATAGACAAACTTATTAATGGCTTGGTCTACATACAAGACCACTGTATAAATATAACAGTGCTGAAATGTTTATCTGTGTGAGACTCCAGGATCTAAATTTTCTCATATCTTTAGTGGTCTGCTGTTTTAGCAAACCTTTAGAGATCTTGGGATAAATTCTTATAACAATGGTAATTTCATGTAAGATTTTAAGGAACTCTTAACCTTAAGAAAATTAGATCCTTTTTGTTCTGACATGAAGGAAAAATAAATTCTATGTGAACATGAATTCAATGTCAGAATTGACTTTTTAAAAATATATCTTACAGAAATTAAGTTAGCTTCTCGTTATTACTAAGTATATTGGCTATAACCTTTGAACAGTAAAAATAAAACATGGCTAAGAGTGCTTTTTTGCTTTTTTTCAAGTAAGCACTTCTGTGTGAAATTATCAGCTTCAGAGAATAGTACAAGTTAGTGTAAATCATTAAACAAGCTGAAATAAATCGCCAACAGGCTTCTTATACATCTTTCTGAACAACTGCTGGGCAGATGCTTGTGAACAATCTTCATAGAAGACATCCACAGTGAGTTGCTGTGAGTTGCTTCAGAAGAAAGCAAAGTCCAGTCATGCCACACAAAAAAAATAGGAGAAAGCAATTATGTCAATGGCCACAAGAAAGGGCAGCTACAGAAAAGTGCAACGTCTACTTGGGCAACCACAGGTTACCAGCTCTCTCACAGAATAATCTCTGGGACTCTTAATTCAGAGATGTCTGCAATGCCAGCCTTTATGTACCTGAAATACTCCTTCCTTTCAGCCTACATTTTGCATAGTATTGTGTATCCCAATCAGTTTGGGTGGAAGGAAAATACTGAGCAGAAAGAAAGTCAAAAAATTACCAAGTTGAATATCCTTGACAAATACAAATGTTTTGCTTTGCATTTAAATATCACAGTGAAATAATGCAGAAATTGCTCTCGTGTATTTGTACGCCAATGAGTTTTTACACATTTTTGGCAGTGGTCCTTGGCAGAATGAAACCAAGGGGAATTGCCAGTTAAATTCACAAGAAGCGCATGCAGAAGTAGTTACTTTGTATTCAATAATATTTATATAATCACAATAGGCACTGTAATTTCTGAAAGTATGTAAGTGTTACACAGATACAGAGAGTGAAACAGCTGTGACAAACCTCATGTCAAACATTAATTCAGAAACCCATGAAATGTTTCAACATCATCTTGGCAGCATTTTTTCCCCCCACCAAATTTTAAAATCCCCCAACAATCAGGGAAGAAGCAAATTCAGGGTCAGCTCGATTACTTCCATATAGTGATATAACTATAGCCAAATTGTGTATCTGAATAAATTTCTTTTGATCTCTGCCTGAGTGCATTTGGAATGTCGCCAGCAGCCTAGCCTGCCTATTTAGCTTAATTCACCTTCCTCTAGCTTAAGCCTGTTAACAGCAGGAGAACTTTCCCAGGAGTTTTGCTGTGCAGGACCTTCACTTGGGACAGGCTGACACAACTGCACAGCTGAATTTGTGGAGGGCATCACCCTTGCTGATAAACCTCGGTAACAGCCCTACAGTTCCCAGATCAGAACCAGTGACTCTCCAAGCAGACTAAACTTCAGCCTGTCTGAGAACATCAGCACAGACAAATCCCTGCACAGCCTTGCACACATAACCCGACAGCTGCAGGATATCTGTTTGGCTAAATACTTTTAATTGCAGGAATTTTCTGAAAAGTCCTACTACATTATTAACTTCAAAATTTAAAGCAGCTATTCTGATTACCTCTTGTAATCAGAACAGCTGCTTTAGCTTAATGTAAAACCAAATTAGAAATGTTTCTCATGCAGCAAAATTTTGTGTTGAGTCAACCTAGTGAGGGAGATAGAGCCTAACAGACTTTGTATTGAAAATACTGATTATTGTCACATTCACCATAAAACCCCCAAATCTTACTATGTCTAGAAATAAAAGGTAATAAATAATTCAAACTGTTGCTTTCCTACTATGGGGGATTATTTTTTATAACCAGCAACCAATTGATTGTTTAATTTATGGTTTGCATATGATTACATTCTGATTTATACTTCCAAATGGGTGTGTCATGTGGTTAGATATGCACATATCCTCCTCATCATGAATGCAAAACAACTCTTGGTGAAAGCAAACAACTTCCAGATACGTATGTGAATTACGTTTTACTTGAACACCTTGTTTGAAAAGATTATCCCCTGATACATGTTTTCTGGCTAAAGAAACTTTAGAACAGTAGCTGGATTTTATTCTAAACTTAAAAGCATGAAGAAATCCAGCAAAAAGATGCAAAATAAAGCAGTTGCAAATACATGGGCTTTTTTGAAGCCGAAATGGTAGTAAATTGCACGGAAATTATCCTTAAAAAATATTTTCTCTTGAATAAATGGTCTACATCTGCTGAATCAAAAGCTTATTTACAACAGGCAGATGAGGGTACTTCTTGCTGAGCAATTATTTTGTATGTCCTGATTCCTACTTTTTTATTTGAAAGGCTAACTAAGTGCTGTGTTTACACACAGTTTAAAGATACACTCACCAGTAATTTAATAAAAATGCAGGAAAACCTTTTCCCTTCCTTCTAATGGTGAAAGACAAACTCTACCTGTGCTCGCTTCTCCATGTCCTGACAAGTGCCCAGCTGTTCTTCCATTGCAGCTCTGATTTGCCTGGCCTCATACTCCAGCTGCCTTCTGGTCATATCTGTTTGCAAGGAGAACTGAAACCAGAGTACAGGGAAGGCATTTTAGCAAACAGCATTTATGTAAACAATGTATTTCTCAGAACAAAAAGCAGAACCATTACTTTTCTACAACAAACCTCATAAACAAACAAAACACAGCAATACATTCTTAAAACATGACTGCATTATGAAAAACAAGAACACAATGATGTTCAACCAGCAGACTACCCCTGAGTTTTGTCAAATGACTAAATACAATAAATAAGCATTGAGAAAGTATAACTCCTTACAAGAACATCCGGCTGCTACCAACAAAATTGTGATGTGTGCCATCTGAATTGGCACTTTCAAAAATATTCAGAAGTATTAAGCTACTGCACATAGCGATGGTATTCATACTGCTGCTACCTACCTTATTTCTAACTACCCTGTGAAAAGAGCACAAGTGTTAAACCCAGGAGCAACCATACAGCTTAAGGGAAGACTTCTGAACTAAAAGAATTTTTGAGGCAGGAGCAAAGCTCTTCACTGGCTTTGGACAATTACACAGTCTGTAAATAAATGAGTCTCCAAGAGCAGTCCTTCCAGAAGACTTCACCAAGGTCAATTCAGAAAGTCAAAACAAAACAATCATCTGCAAGCACCAAAGGGGATCTGTCATTTTGCTGTGTCTGAACTAAGTAGTAATAGATATAAATTGCCACAAAAGGCCTTTAGTGTAGATGTTAAGTAATGCTTTCTAATCCTAAGAGCAGCTAAGTGAATGCATTACCTATGAAACAGGGGAGACAACCTTAAAACCTACAATAGTGTGACACAGATACAGCTGACAGTACTTTGAGAATGGGTTGCACTTCCTCAAAATCTTTTTCAGGTCTTCTCCCTTGGTTCTGGTGCTCTGCTAAGCTCAGCCATGACTCAGTGTTACTTCCACCCATGATGAAGTGTTTCTGTTGTCTGTTTCTATTTCCAGAAGGCTGACTGACTCTTCATCAGGTGAGACTCTCAACCACACGTTCCCAACTCTGTATGTGTGAAGGAATGCACTGCAAATACATCCAAACTGCTGAGATCTAACAGGAAACCCTACATTATCTGGGATATCAGACACCCAGAGAATGGTGACTTCACTATAAATAGTTTAGAGGTGCCAACGTAAAAGCTTACAGCAACACCTGCACGAGCTACAGAATCACTCTACTAATTGTTATGAAATAACAGCTCTTGTATACATTGTCTTATGCTAATATTACTCTCAAAACTAAAAAAATTCCACTGAACAAAAGAACAGGGGGAAACAGAGTTAAGGAAGTGTAGTGACATGCAATTAATTTGTCATAATGACTTCTCAGTGCTCCTCTGTTTTCACTGACATTTATATTGGTATGTATGAATTTTAATGTGTAAAAATCTATGTGAAAAAAAAGCATTATTTAGGCTAAGTTGTCTTTACATGATAACTGAATGAAAAAAAAATTTGAAATAAAGTGATAGTAGAGAATGCCACCAAATTTAAATAAAGTACACACAGCATCTAAACAGAGATTGTAGCACCAGACACATCACCAAGCACTCAGAGGTACTTACATTTTCAGTAAGGGGGAGACTATCAATCCTTTTAGTCAGGTTCTGAAGCTGGGCATAATACCAGTCCTTTTCTTTCTCTTCCTTCTCAAGCTCCGCAAGCAACAGAGATCTATTAAAAGCAGAAGGAGGAAGTGTCTCACCATTAACACCTCATTTCCATCTGGAGGTTTGAAGAGGGCACTAAGGAAACATTTGAGTTCAGTTCCCTGGCCCTGGCTAAACAACCTATCCATTCCTCTGTGCTAAGCATATCTATGAGAAAAAAAATATACATATTTCTCTAAAAAATCCACTTCAAAATCCAAAGCTAAGAGACGTTTTGTGAAAACAAACCCAGTTATTAGTGGTGTGTTACTTTGCACCCTGCTTCTTTCAAAAATGTACTTTGTATAGTGCAAACTGCATTTAAGAAAAAGTCTGAATGTCACAGAAGCAAGTACAACCCTCAATCCTGTTACGGAATTAAGAATCTTCTTCACCTTTGCACTGTCCTTTTACTCATTTTGTCATCCATAGCAAAACTATGGGTAAAGCACACAAAGCAAGGCATTTCTATGACTGTCTAAATACTTTAAAACAGTATTTTCCACCAAATGATAGACAAGATACATTTGCAGTTGTTAAAACATTATAAATGGGTTATCATAAGCACACTGCATACCTGAGTAATAAATGAGAAAGACAAAATGAATAATATATACAGACTACCAAGCAAAAAATCTATTGGAAATTTTACACACTATTTTATCAATCCTTCATGAACTGAATTTTACATAATTCTAACTCTTATGAATATAGTGAAATAATATTTATGGCTACAATACTTCTCAAAATATGTATTAAAATCTTCAAGCAAAATCTGGCTAGTAGCAATAAACAGAAAAGCCACTCTACTTTTCTTTTTAAATACAAGTTTATTATTTTCTTTCCAGTGCTTTCTGTGAGTACTGTTCTTCTTTCTGATGTTTTAATATTGCTCATTAAAAGAAATGACAAAATCAACACTTAGCCAGAAGACAGAAAGCTGCATACAAGTTTTCCCAGAATTATTTCCTATCCCTTAACTTTTGCATCGCTCTCTGGCTGTGGCTCGAGCAAGAGCATATGAACCTTTATAAAGCACACAAACACATTAGGGACAATTACTGTAAGTCAGTAAGGAACAATTACACAGCATACAACAAAAGTACAAATTTCCTCTATTTTGATAATGCATCCCAGTCATGATTTGAGAAGGTAATCTATCTTCCAAAACAAAGAAGAAAGAATTAAAAATTTTCAAACAATCTATTTGACTTATTTCCTGCTTTAAAAATGTTTCAAGCTAATTTTGATGATTTAACATTTATTCCATATCTGATATAAGTGACTTGGCCTGTGTTCAAACGCAAAATTAAAAGAGAGGATCCCTCCCTTCAACAAGAGACTGAAAAACTACACACATCTAAGAATGCTAAATGTCTGTACACATGAAAAATTGACATAAATTTTCAGATTTGATCCAATAGTTACGTTGAAGTAGATTTGTTTTAAGGGTGCCAAGGCTACACAGTAAGTCATTTACTGGGCAGCTTTAACATCAGGCAGGTTTACAACCAAAATGATTGAAAAGAAGCAACAAACAACTACCATAATTTGGCAGGTAACTGGAGCAGTATCACAGGATAGCAGTAATTCTTCAGTCACAAGGATGGGGCTGGCAGAAATTCCTAAAGCCCTTTAGACAGACTGAAGGAGAAACTAATAGATGGTGCTTCGAGAAAGCTTGTTGAGAAATTTTTTTTGCATCCCACCTGCCCATTCTCTTGCTACACAGCCCTGGTGCCTGATCTCTGGACACACAGGAATTCTGCACAGCTTCCCTTTTTACCACCTTGACTGCCCAGGCACCAGTTGTGTCCAGGCTGTGAAATAAAATTTGTAAAAGCACAATTACTGCAATCCTTATAGAAAGTATTTTTACCATATGAAGACTTGCAAATGTACAAGGACTGACTAATTCTGCCTCCGGATGTCAAAGAACTGGTAGCAGAAACTGGAGGGATTACTTCCAGCTAAGTAAACATGTGATTAAGTTCCTCTTATGAAATGTAGGGTATTCAGTTCGTGAGACAGTGTGTCATTCAATCTGTTTTGACATGCACAGTGGATGCTAGAAGCAAGAAAATAACTTAAGAACTGTCAGTGCTGCATAAACAACATAATGCATGACCTGAGGGTGGCTTGTTTAATTTAATATTGTCGTTTTTTCTTCTGAAGTGATGCTTCATTTGGGATTACTCGTTTGGTATCACTGCTCTGTGAGAATTCAGGTTTTAACAGTCTTTAAGTTTTCTCAGCACAAAACCTGAAGGGTCACTGCAACTACAGCAGGCTGCACTTCAGTTTGCTAGAAAATAAGCAGCGATAAGCAGCAGGTCTCTGTAGATGTGTCTGATAAGCTGCTCCCTACATTTAACATTACTCTCAGATACTATTCCAACCAGAAGTACAGCTCCTTCTCAGCCTCCTGCAGCTTGTTGGGGTTAGGAGAGGATTTAAAGTGGAAGAGCTGCTACTGGTCATGAAAAACAAGACGGAAAAAACCAGTGCAGTTATTCCATCTTTTTTATACCCCCAAGATGTTTACAATATGACTTTCACAGCATCAGAGAAAATTCTGTTCTCTGTCATACCCTGTCAAGTTCAGTGAGAATGCAACAAAGCAAACAGAGAAAGCTTCTGGAACTTTACACTATTTTTATGAGTCAACAAAAGTTTTCAATATGAACTATTCTTCCTCTGAAGGGTGGTTTATTTTAAAGACTTCTCTTATGTGGTACTTTTGAAGCTCCCAACAATAGAGGAAGCTGAATGAATGCAGAAAACTGGTTTTTTCTTTTGGAAGTATTTTCTGCATAATTATGTCAATATTATTCCTGGATAAAAGGGAGAAGGGAAACAAACTATATGCTACCCTACTCATAGTATGTAAATTACAACTATAATTAATACTTTCACTTCAATTGGTAAGAAATAAAATAAAATCTTGAAAAGCAGTGCTGATGCTGTAAAGTCTGAGGTAAGTTATACCAGCCAGCCAAAAGGAGATAAGCATAATGGAAGAAAGAAGTAATGAGGCAGAAAATGCTTCAAACCAACATTAAAGAAATAAAAAAGAAATGGCATAAGCAAGAAGGAATAAAGAATGCACACAAAAAATTTCATATAAAATTCCTCAGAAGACTGTCATCCTTTAGGGGCAAATTACAGAATTTAAAACGGTGAGATTATTAAATTTGCTAAATCTCCAAGGGCAAACAAACACAAAATGTAACTGGCAGTGTACTCTGAAAAATTTTGTTGTTGATGTAATGCTCTTACCAAGTGTACCTGGAAACAGCCAGAGAAGGCAGGAGATATTTAATGATTAGAGTATTCTAAACTGGCAATTTAAAAGCATAGTGCTGCCACTGCCCATTTTTCTCTTTTTTTTTTTTTTTTTATACTTTGGAATTAGAGGAAAGCCAAGCAAATGAGATACAGGCCAATAATTTCATCTTTATTCTGGCAGGTGAATTAGCTGATAAATTTTCTTCCCCTCACTAGTTGACTTTCAGTCAAATGTGGTGGGTTGACCCTGACTGGATGCCAGGTGCCCACCAAACTGCTCTAAATATTTAAATACATTATTTAGTTCTTACACAAACACTGTCGCCCATGAGAAGCATATATTGTGCCAGCGTGTTAACATACTGAGTGGAAACGGTCTCCTGCTGCAGATTTCCGGAAAGTGTTAGTTTATTCCAAATTATTTTAAGCTTGTCAAGTTCCACAAGTTCTTGAAAGACTGTTTAAGTGCCAAAATCCAAAATCTATTAGCGAATACATACGTTTAGATATACAGAAATTTAGTAGATAAGCCAAACACATTTAGACACAAAACACAGGAAAATAAGTTGTTAATTTTCTTCTAGAAATGGTAGCGGTTTTAGATGCACAGTCCTATACCCCTCCCAAGTTTTGATTCATTTGGCTGCCCAGCGTTCTCATCAATGCCCTACATGCTTCCACATGTACCCTGAAACAGCTTAAAGAACAGAGCAGTTTTGCATTATCCATTATTTCACTAATAATGAAGCCAGATGTGATCTGGCCATGCCTCCATAGATCCATCTTCTCCACAGCACAAATATTTATCCCATCAGCTGCGACAGCAACAGTGTCTAAGCTACTCTGAAATTAAAACATCCTTATCCCTTTTCTCCAGTGTTATTTGGAACGCAGACTGGTTCACTGCCTAAGCTGTCTTTATTGCCAAGAAAAATGTCCCAAGAACCATCACCTCAGAATCCACCAGGGTGGGAAAGGATCATAGATCATAAATCAGAGGTGCTAATCACCTTAAAGAACTCTGGCTGCTATAAACACTCCTTGTTCCAAGTGAGCAGGAGTTCACTTGAACCACACTGAAAGCCCCAACTGTGTTTAAAGATTTTAGTATCCTATGTAGTAAAACACAGCACTGGAAGAATACAAACAAATGCACAGTTTGTTAAGATGGTGAATGACAGACACATTAGACCCTTGAAGACTGAGACAGAGCAAGTGGATAGATTCCCAAATTCCTAAATATTCTTATACAGCTCCTCAGGAATCTGCATTTTATGCAACAGAAAAAATATCATTAGTGGTGGTCCTGGGTAAGAGAAGTAAAAAAATAAGAGTAGCTGCTAAAACACACTCAGTATGGACCCATGGGAAGTTACTTTCATTCTAGTGACAGGACCAAAAAAAAGGGACCTAGACATAATATTCTGGAAGAAAAGTATACTCCTTTCAGGTCTCGGCTACAAAAATTTTGCTGAACAGCAGAGAACATCCTTTAGAGGAGTGGTTTCTAGAGGGTTGTCCACAACCCACTCATTACCCACAAAACTTTTCTGTTACAACTTCAAAATGGATTTTTTTGCTTGTTAATGTCTACTAGGTATAAAAATACTGTGTTGCAGTTTATTTGGATTTGCAGCCTCCAGCTTGATATCCCACCCATTAAGTAGGATCAAATCTTCAGGAAACTCTGTCTTGCAGATGGACTTCTGAAAACATCTGGTATTTCAGTCAGGCTCACTTTAAGAAATTAAGATGGCTTCAGTGGAAACAGCTGCATGTCTCTTACTTTGCATTTCCTTTGTAAGTGACTGATAAAGTGCTACAATTCTGTATTATGACCTGAAAGTATGTTCTTCCTATTAAATGGATACCACTGCCTTTCAAGAAAAGAAATTCCAGGATTTTGTCAATACAAAACATCTGATGGGAACAACATCTTGACGATAAGAACAGGTATTTTGTTAGCTGACACATTCGCTGAGAGAGTGAAGTCACTAGGTAAATGTCTGCTAATAGTAAATAATTGATAAACCAGTTATGGTACTTAATAACCATTTGCAAAAGAGAGAAAGATTGCACCATCACATTGTTGCAGCTTCAGCATTTATCAACAGTGGTGAGAAGATATGAAGGTGGTTAGAATGCTCCACCCTCACTGTTTATTTCAGTGACAACCTGCTTATCAAAATAAAAAAACCCTTCAGCCAACAAAGAGTAACAATGAAATGCATATATGAAGAAGCAGTAGAAACTGAATGATATTTTACGATTTTTAAAAATATTTTTGTGTGTGTGCATCTAAATAAAAAGTAGATTCCTGGTTTCTTGCCTGTCAAGGTAAATAAAGGTATTGCCTGACAGGTAAATAAACCACTGATCAAAATTGTATTCATGACAGCTAAATACTAGGTGTGACAGTAAACTTCCATGCTAAAATTAGAAGTCAATCCATACTGGAGGAATAAACAAATAAATTTACCTCTCTTTTTCTAGCTCTTCTAAGTAACCAGTGCTTTCTCTGCTTCCATTCATAAAGCCTCTTCTTGGAAATGACCCCATAGGGACAGGGCTGCACTCCCCTGAGCGGCTCGACACAGACCCTTCCCGGCTCCCATACGAACGCACAGACACCTTTGGCCTTAACTTCACTCCAGGGAAGCTGGTACTTTCCAAATTCAGTTCTGCATAATAAACAGCAAACATTTTTCAGAGCTGAAGGTTCAGGAGCACAAAGTTAAAAGATCATTTCTATCTTAATTTCTTACTTCCTGAGCAAATCCATGGGGTTTTTTTAGGGAAACATTTTGCACAGAAATGCAGTGAAAATGCTGTGAACTAAAACAATGGATATGGTAGACCTGGAGAACAGCAGTTATCTGAGCAGATGGCCAAACTGCAATCCTGGCAATCAGAATGGTATCCCTACACAAGCCTGCCTGCCTCTTTCCCAGAGGACTTAAGAAATGGGCAGAGTTTTGCATAAACATCATGTGAATTACCTTGTGGCCCACTTCCTAACAATTTCTTTTCCAGAGATCCTGCAGATGCTTCACCGTCATGTAACAGATGACTACTCTGTCCATCACAGGGCTCTTAAATGCAGACATCCCTATGAAATTTCTGGGTCAGTGGCAGGGATAATGATGTATACAGGGAGTTAGTGGTCTGGGCTTGCTTGGCACTTCCCATACAATGGGATGATACACATTCCAGCACATGCTTTAGGGAAGGGGCCATCAATTTTCAGCATGACAAAAACAATTCCAGTAATATGACATGGAGAGGGCAGGACACACAAACAAATTTAGAAAATTGGTGGAACTACACCAATGTTAACTTATTTTTTTCTGAAGAATGAAACGTGAGTTATATCAAAAGCAATTCATATGAAGTCCTCAAGTAACAGTAGCAAAGGTATAAAAGGAGCAGTGGGGGTTTTTTGTTTGTTTTGTTTTCGTTGTTGTTGTCTTTTGGCTGTTTTTTTGAGAATGTATCTTAAAATGTTTAGCAAAAATATTTAGGCACTGAGACTATGCCTAATCATCAAGGTCCACACCAGAAAGAAGATGCAAATAACTTTGAAGATTTTATCTCAAATTAAAAAGAATGGAGAAAGAAATGAACCTACTTAAAACATAATTCTAGATTTACCTTTAAGTCGTTCCAGTAAGTCAATTTGTCCAGAAGATGCCATTGCCTCATCTTCAATACTTCCTTGTAGCTGTTTCAGTACCTCCTATAAGAAATTAGGCATGATTAAGAAATCCTTACAGTAATAACCCACAAGGTAAATACATCCTATCTTACAAGTGCACACTCATGTAACAGCTGCTGAGAAACTGATGTAAATTATATTTCATGTGAGCAGTGATCAAGTGTCATAATTTTAACTGCCATCAGATATATTCTATAGCGTTTCGCCCAGCACTGTCATGATGTAAAGTATATCCTGCATAACTCAACCTACCTGGCAGTTCAATCTATTGGATTATTTGGAAGTTCTTCTCAAAGTGAATACCAGTTATGCTGAATTAAGAGATGGAGAAATGTAAGCACAGAGAAATCAGTCACTCTTGTAAAAATAAGTTTTGGCTATGTAACTAACAGAAAAATATCTTGAATAGAAGTAATCCCCAGAATTTCTTTTCTTTGAGGTCTTATCACCACTGTAAACCAGCAAGAAGAATCATGTTATTCTTACTACAAATGCTACCATTACTGTGCCTGGGAGCAAAAGATTTGGGTTTCCTTCACGGCATCTATTATTTGTATTATTACTATTTCTATTACTACCACCACCAGGCCTACAAGAAAGAGATTTAGACTCCTTCATGCAGCTGAAGCTTCAAACCCAAGAATACTGCCCTGTCTATTGAAACTATCTATGATAAAATTACACAGCTGAAGGAACATAGTTCTGATGCACAAAAAAAATTATAAACAATGACTATTACACTAAAGGGGCCTGTAAGCCCCCAGGTCCCAAATGCTCAGTAGACTAAATTCAGGTAGAAAATTAAATGTAAGTTAGTGACAGTCTTTTCAATATCCTCATGACAGATGCATCTATAGCAAGAACAAATAAAAAAGACTGGCTGCAAGGCAAAAAGCCCTTACTGGAATTTAAAGTATCATTTTTCATACTGTGGCACAGAAAATATTTTTAGAAGCAGCAATAGTCAGGAGATGGAAGCAATTCTGAATAATGGAAGGTACTCCATATTTTCATACATAGACTCTGCACACAGGATTGTACTTCTGTTCAGACCTGAAAACTAATGAATTCTAGACAATTTAAAAAGATGTCCATACCAGTGTTTTGCTCTTTTAAGAGTCTAGCATACCTTACTGTCAATATTGATGGGTTTTGCAAGTTACAGAGAAGGTACAGAAAAAAGCATTTTTCTCTTTTAAAGAGAAAAAACATGGCATCTACAAAAAGTCAAGGTATTCTTTAAGCAGCAGAGTGATGGGCTTTTCTGTACTCAAAGTGTTCTTCCTTGTAATAACAACAAAAAAGTAGAGTAAAAGAATTTTGAGTACAGAACTGTGTAGAGTTCTGGGGAAATAATCTCAAGGCCTAGACTCAGATCAAATGGTAGCAGCCCAGTTGCTGCAGCCTCTGCCATGCTGCTCTGAGAAGAACAATTCTGAAGTACAATCAGCCAAATTTCCAGTTTACTGAAGGAGTCAAGGTGTTTGTTCACATTCACGTCTTAGTTTGGACCAGTTTGATGCCAGACTTCCATCTGCCCACACCAGCTGTACCTGGATTGCCATCGCAAGTATCTTGGAGCATGAACCAAATTCCTTTTGGATCAAGCCAGGCCAGCAGTTACACCCAGGGCTGCTGATGGGCATTCACTCCATGGGACCAGGCTGAAGCTAGTCCAAAGACAAAATACCGTGAAATACATATTGTATGTGTGCTGGGTCCTCAACACAATTCACCCACAGATCTGCTCCTACTGTGCTGCCTGTTAATGTCAACTTTGCCTTTAGGATCAAGTCTGGGGTGATAAAATCTGTACTCTTGGAAAGACATCTTCCCTGTGCTTGTGCAAGGACACCCTCCTCAGCCATATGGCCCAGCCATCTCTACACATAACATGTGCCTTGTCAGCAAAGGCAGATAAACAACTGATGTGGTGTTTTTCAAAGAAGGGCTCCTGCATTGTCTGATGCAAGGGCAGATGTGCAGACAGCAGCCCTAGCTTAAATTCTAAAAGGGCAGTGTGGATACATGGAGTGGTCCTGAGAGAGTTTTGCAGGCTTACTGGAAATCTGTCAACTCAGATAAATTTAGAAATAACTAGTGAATCATTTTTGTCCAAAAAACAGCACTGTTTTACAAGGTAAAAACCCCAAATGTCACCTCTCCTTCCATTGCCTTTTTAGAAGGCTCTCTGTCACATGTGTGGCACATCTGTTGTTTCAGCATGTTCAGGATACTTCCGTACCTAATGAGTCTTCCTGCTCCAAGAGCTAATATGAAAAGCTAAGAGGAACTACCACCAACTTTTCCTGCCCTACTAAATTACATGACTGAGGTGTCCAGGCAGCAAGAGACTGCTCTCTCTAAATACTGGCAACAGTTAAACATTAGCACACTGGACCACCTTGCTCAAATTTTCTGTTGCAATTCATTAATTTAAGTTTTAACTTTTTCTTTTTGTATTATCACCTTTTTCCCCCAATAGCACATGCATTTTTTTCAAGTTAGCTTTTCTGTATTTTTTATGTTTCTTTTCTATAGTGCCATTGCTAAGGCAACAATGCCATTATGAGGCTATGACATCAACTTCAAACTCCATCACAGTACACTTCAAAATCTAAGCTGACAATTCAATAGGCAGCTAAATAAAGGAGACAAAGCTTAGAGAAGGAGACGCGGCCACTGGGCCAGGTACCGGTGGAAAATGAGGTTGTGCTAAAATGGCAACTCAGGGAATTTGCAATTTTACTTGAAAAAGGAACAGAGAGGTTTTCTACAATAATCCTGGAGGAAACATGGCAAGTTATCTGTTACTGTGCTAATGAAAATTTTTATTTATTCACTACTTATAATCCAGGATTCAACACTAACGCTGTTTACATGCATGCAGTTCTTTGAAATAGTACTTTTCCGTGATAAGTTTATATTAAATTTGATATCATGTTCGCTAAAGCATAAAATAGTCTCCAAGGTTCAATTAGTATCTGTTTAGTTATGCAAATTTCAGTAAGTATATTAGTAGTAGTTTACAGCATTATTCTAAGCAAATTCTTTACTGACCTAGCAGTGACTTACCGAAAAAATACACAATTGTAAGTCTATAAGAAAAAGCTGCAAGGTTTTTTTCTGTCCTTCTAAAGAATGCAAGTCAAATTATTTTAATGGTCACTTAAGTATAACCTAGTTTATCTTGTCCTGTGCAGAAGTACAAAAGAATGTTTCTGGAAATGAAGCAGGCCCTATGACTCATCATCATTTAAAAGGGTTTCTGTCTTCACAGTCTCTGGACTATGAAGCACTGAAACATTGTCAATTTTTTCTTTGGCTGGTTGGGTTTTTTTGTTTGGACTCTGTGAATATAATCCTGACGTAAAACCTACTTTATGAATAATTAAATAAAAGAAATCAGATCCATCAGCATGTAACTGCACAACTATTATAAATAAAAGCACCTTAACTAGCAGTACATGCACCCAGTTAAGTGGTAAGGGTTCTTGTAAATAAAATGGTTTAAGGGCTATGAATTTACTCAAGCTGCTAATACAGAAAGGAATCACAGAGGAATAATGCTTACAACGGCAAATTTAAAATCCCAAGGAGTTAAGACTTAAAGTGTATTCAGTTTTTGAGAACTTTATGTATAAATATTAATATTTAGGAATATTTCAAAATATGGTATATGTAAAAAGACATTTTGGTGACAATTCAGGTATGTTTGGTCTTCTGTAAATACTATTCTCCCCTCTCCCCCGCCATTTAAACAATAAGCTTTATTACTTGTATTCACTTTTGTCATAGCTATGTGTATTCAGTGAAGGCCAAAATATAAGAAAACCACAATGAAAATTAAAATATGTGAAATTCCTGGATGCAGCACACCAGATATACTTACAGGCCAGTTATGTTGGTTACCACTGTATTTACAACGTTTCAGTATAAAACCAGGTTTAATCACAGAAATACAGAAAGTGTTCACAATTTCAGAGAGCAACCCAACATCTATTAGCACCACGCAGGATGGGAATGTACATATTGTACTAAGAAATTATGGTTAACTAAGTCAGCATTATTTTTAAATTACACTATTTCTGACAGCATTTGTATTCATGCTTTTAACCTGGTATGCTGAAAATATAACATAGAATTTCTAAATTGAAAATTATTTTTGACCTCCAATGGAGCTGAATGTTGTTCTATTATTATTTAGAAGGGCAGAAAAAAGGTAACATATACTAAAAGAATATCACTCAAATTCCATAAAATCATTAAATGTCAGAACCGTGGAGGGGACAGACATCAGAATACTATTTTTCTATGTTTTTAGAGATAGTAGAAACTTAAATTCAAGGTCTTACATGACCTGTCATTAGCTATGACAGCGCTTTAATTCTTCATACATGGTACAACATTCATAGGGGCTGAGGGAGTGCTTGGAAGGAGCTCTTTGCTCCTACACATTTTGGTGAATTATGCTGCTGCTTAATCAGGCTTGATGGGAGCCCTTCTAACTGCCCCAAGTGTCACGCATAACCCTGGCTGCTCAACCCCGTAACCAGGTCCAAATGATAACAGCAACAGTGACAGCACTGCTGACTGAGGTGGAACACTGGGGCAACTCAACTTTCAACCTTGCAGAAACAGGAAAGCACTTCTTATGTGAAATGATGTTGTTCCCTTGAATTTCAAACAATGTCATTTTCTAAAAGAAAAATATTCACCTGGTGCCACCATGCTCAGGAGCTGTCACTTGCTGTAATCACTTACAGAAGACAGTACCAAGTTTTCAGTGCAAGCACACTGTCAGGTCAGCTAAAGTTATCTGATTTTATGCTCAGAAAGAGGGTTGTCTAAAGTAATGGCATTAACTATATATATCATCAGCTCAGTTTCACCTAAATTCTAAAAGAAAAAGATTACCAAATACTTTCTTCAATTTTCTGGCCAATTTGGATCCTGGTAGAAATCTTTAAATTGTAAAGATCTAAAAATATAACTTACTGTAAAATCATAAAGACACAAACCCCCAACAATATAATACCACAGCTGCTTCTTTGCAGATTAAATAAATTCACTGATATTTTAAATATCTGCATTTTGTAAGATGCTAATGACTTTCATAACCACACTTTCAGTTCATGTGAGGTTAAAAAGATGCCTGACTGCATTAGTTGTGCAGTCACTGAAGTATTTCCTAGATTCCCAGAACTTCCCAGAATTCATTACTTGCTACAATTTGTAAGAATCAGTTCAGCTTATGACATTTCCTTCCACTTACACATTAGAATCTATCAAATGATCAATATACATAATTTTCAAAATTACTTCTATTTTTGAAGGATCTAACCACTGTGCTATCCCCTGCATTATCTACCATGCTACCAGTGTTTCAGTTCCCTATGTCACTATCCTGATGTGACAGTCTCCTTTATGTGCCTTAAAAACAACATCACCTCTTCCCTCCTGAAAGGCTGGAGTGCATGGGGCACCACAAAAAACATTCTGCAGATGCAAAATCCAACTAAGAGCAAGAGAATTAATTCAAGAATGAAGATGCCAACTCACATTAGGGGGAAAAAATAAATTAAAAGAACATATAATGTTTCCTGTGATTACTGTTTTCCCTTGCAAGACTTCAAAAGTTCAAGTGCTTACATGCTGGGAAACGATGAGTTGAAATTAAATGGAAACCAGGCAGATATTAAAAGGAAAACACTGGATGAATGCACACAGCACAAGTTACAGAAGCTGAGAATTTACCACCTATTTCACAAATACTAACATAGGCAAGGAATGCTACTGCTGAATCAACGCCTTTCCTCTCTACTTGTTCCAACAATGCATCTGCTGGAAAAAAAAAGAAAAATCATTTCACTCTCAGACAAGACCAGCTATTATCTTGTACAGTAAGGCTGTTCACACAGGCAGTTAAATACAGCAAATATGAAAAAACCAGAAAGCTAGAATGGCTACTCAAAGAACAAAACTAGGTAACACCATATTCTGTCCACTTTCATGGCACTTGTTGTGCTGAATGGGATGAATTCAAAGGTAGAAGAGGCTCCCACTGAGAGCAGGGGTATGTGTGGCACCTGCTGTGCAAGTGCCTGTATGGCCAACCTTTTGGAAGAGGACCTGACCCTTAAGGTGTCAGACAGTCTGTTACCCTTATGTTTTCAGTGTTCTCCTGTAATAAGCAGATAAAACGTTAAATTTCTACAGCTAGCCAATTCACAGCTAACATACTAATTTTTAGAAATCCATATTATTTCAGAATACAAAACACAATTCAGTTACACTGAAAGCAAAATATTTTGGTAGCCTGTACTGAAGGTAATTGAATTTTGAGCATTGTCTGTTCAGTGCTGCCTGAGGTGTGTATTTCACAATTCTCTCTTAATTCTCCCCTACTAGCTTGGTTGTCCAAAATAATAACACTGTGTTATACAATTATATATTTTCATCCATACTGGGAGCACTGAGCATGCTGACTTCCAAAGGTTTTTTTCCAGAATAGGTAAAATTGTATTATAGGATGTACAGACCAACTGGCAAAATCAGGATGCCATCATCTGCCTGAAACCTGTCATTTCCTTAATGTTTTAATCTGCAAACCCAAATAAAACGCATTTTTAGTCTTCATTTGTTGCATGGGGCTTGTTTTCTTGTTTTGTGGGGGTTTTTTGTTGTTTGTTGGGTTTTTTTGGTTGTTGTTTTTGCATATTTTGTTTGGTTTGGGTTTTTTTAAGTCTAAAAATGGGAAGGAGTAAAAATAATCTCAGTTGAACAAATTACTAAGGGGTTTTTTTGGTAGTTCATCTCAAACCCAAAGTTTGTTATTGATAAAAGCTGGAAGAAAAAGAACAGATCTGGTGGTCAAATCCACTGCAACTGATACAAACATGAATTGTACATAAATTTTATTAATTTATGCTTTTCATTCATTGATTCCTTCATATAGCTTCCTTCTCAAAAGTAGGAAACTTATTACACAAACTCCTCATTTGTTACTGCATCTTTAGCTGCTCTTCCAAGCACTTCCAAGTCCTTCTGCATTTCCCTTTATTGATGGCTGGAATTTATGTTCCTGCTTCATGCTCTTCAAAAGGGAACAACAAAATTCAGTGAAGTATCAGAGAAATCAAGACAAAGCACCTCCTGTGTGCCAGTGTATCGACCAAAACATGCTTTTAAAAAGCCGTAAGTTTAGAGAAGAAAAACAAGCTCTGTTAAGACAGCAGAGCCTGCAGTACCATATAAACAACTCCTAAGTGCCAGGAGTACAAAAGTGTTAAAAAAACCCAAACCCCTCAACTTTGGCCACATCAGCCAGAATGCTGAAAAATCAGTCAGACAAAATGAAGTTGACTCATTAGAGTTGGCTGGAAGCTGCATAGAAACAATGCCAGGACAAGGGCAGATTCAACACAGGCACCACTTTCTGAGGTACACTCCTTGCATAGCAACGAGCAAATGAAGAGCGTGCTAGAAGGTTCTCATCAGTTGGTGACACAAAGGCTAATTAAGGAGGGAAAATTTATGTTCATCTGCTTCAAGTAGGAAGCAAAAAAAAGAAGCTTCTTTCACTACAGACTGTATCCAAGTAAACAGGATTCTTCTCCAAAAAGCTGTAAGCCAGGCATGCACAGACAGAACTAGGATGATGGGAAACAAATAAATGCCAGAACTGAAGGATGCAGTAGAAGTGGCAACGTGTCTGCAATCTCAGAGCAGCAGCACTGAATCACTTAGGCTGGGAAAAATCTTAAACCCACCACTTGGTTAGTCCCTACACTAAACCATGTCCCTCAGTGCCACATCTACGTGTCCTTTAAATACCTCCAGGGACAGTGACTCCATCACTGCCCTTGGCAGCCTGTTCCTGGGCTTGACAACTCCTGCAGTGAATACATTTTCCATAATATCCAATCTAAACCTCCCCAGTACAACTTGAGGCCATTTCCTCTTAGCCTGTTGCTTGTTACTTGGGAGAAGGGACCTACCCCCCGCTTGCTGCAACTTCCTGTCAGGAAGTTGTAGAGAGTGAGAAGGTCCCCCACGAGCCTCATTTTCTCCAGGCTGAGCCCCTCCAGCTTCCTCAGCTGCTCCTCATATGACTTGTGCTCTACACAAGGATCAAGAACAGCATCAAGAGCAAACACCATCCTTAACACTGAGACAGACCAAACACCTTTCCAAACAAACCTCCTTCCTCTCAAACAGCAGGAAGCTAGTGAGGATACATGAACAGAACCTACTGTTCATTTCTCTTGCATGTCCTCTCCCCAGCTTCCCTCTGGCCTTGACTTGCAGACTTCCTGAAACCACATCTCCAGTGTTCCTACCTCCCATGGCAAACACATGATACAAAACAAGCTTTGTTTTGTTTGTTTTCCACTGGCTATCTCACAATGTTATTTGATTCCCTTAGATCTGGTATTCAGGAAAACTACTAACTCCCTAATAACTCTCCTCACGACACATAGGATTTTTTATTAGAGCTCAACAATCTTCTTCCCATCCTGTCCCTCTCTTTTTACTGTCTCTTCACCTGAAAAGTCACATTTTATTAAATCATGTCACTTAAGGAAGATTTTCAGATCACTTAATCTTTTTGGCACCTAATATGAATTCTGCTAGGTCCTTCCTGAGGAAGTTCATCAGAACAGAACACAATACACGTCTTCTGGATCAGCACGTGTTCATGCTGACACATTTACAACTGTTTTGTTTCTCTCTTTATGCCCAGTAATTCACAACACCAGATTAACTTTGTGGATCCAAACTAAGCACTAATCTGACACTACATGGGATTTTGTTTTTCAGGTATTTAGAGTATCTCTAATACCTCTTTCTAGGCTGTTGCCATATTAATTCAGCCTTCATGGTGTACATAAAGTTAAGGCTGTTTTCTAGAAGCCATGATTCTTCTACGCTTTGGAACATGGAATTTTATTTGCCATGTATTCAATTCACTCACTCAATACCACAAGATTCTTCTGCAACTGTTCATACTCCTGTGTTCATTTTTACCACCCTGAAAATCATCAGTCACACTCTTCCATCTCCCTCTTTTTTTCCATATGACTTAAGAATATGTTGAAAAGAAATACAGGTAATGGCAGAAATCTCACTAGGATACTACAGGTTTACTAAAAAAAAAAAAAAAAAGAAAAAAAAGACTATTTTGAACTTCATTTTCTACCTTTAAGTTGAATAATCATCAAAGAACCAAGAACCTTCTTAAATCAACTTGGGCTCTTCAAGAGGCTTTATTGAGGGACATTACTGAACTCATTTCAACAAACAAGCAGACTCCTCAGTGCCAAAACTGCTTACTTCCTACTCGATTCTCCCAGGGAACTCTTATGTGTGAGCTACATTTCTCCCTAAAAATGAAAGGTTAAAGCTTTACCCATGAGTAAGTCTGTTCTTTACTGTGGTTTCTGCTACGTCCATTACAAATTCAAATTTGCAGGTCAGTAGATCAGCAGCTTTTCCTGATTTTTTTTTTCTTAAAAAATAACACACAGTCTCACAACTGCCATCTTTTGCAATTTGCATGATGAGATGCTGAGGCCATTTAAAAATGAATCCCGATCACAAAATCTTGATCTTTTTCTGACAGTCACAACTGGGTGTTTATAACCAGCAGGCCTTAAACATGTGAAGAATCCTCAAGGGAATTTACGTACATACACACAGAGGGTAAGCAATTCAGACGTCTGTCTGGTGGAAGAGCAAAAAAACTAAGTCACTGGACTTTCGTCAGTTTGAATTCTATAATTTGACAGTGTATCATTACATTCAGCAGACAACAAATAAAGGGCAACACCTAAGGAAGCAAGTGGAAGCATGCTGGTGAAGAATCTCAGAAGCCAAGGGGGATCTAACAGATCTCTAAGAGATCTCTCTTCAGCAGAAAGGCTGACACAGTGCGGAATATACAGAAAGGAAACTTCGACTATGAAGCAAAATTTGCAGAATTGCTGCAAGTAGAGAACCTCTCAATGAGGAATCTCATGATTCATGAACAGAGAAGATATTACTGGCTGACAAACTGATGGAAGATTTTTGTCAGAAGAGAAATAATTTGCATGACCACAATTTTACGTATCATCATCTCAAGATCACTCAAGTCAATGATTTCTTCTTTCTTAGGCTGTAGTCTGCTTTCTTTATAGCCAGATGGGTCACACCTCAATCTTCCCAACTGCTTTAGAGAAGATAAAAAACGTCATAACTTACACAACTGACAGTTCAGCAATTTCATACTCAGGTTGCTTTTGAACACTTGGGTGAATATAATTTATTTCTGATATTTCACTGTATCTGTTTCACCCCTTTGTTCACTAAGTTTTATTGCCGATACTTAAAATTTGAGACAGGGCCACTGAGATGTTCTCAGCATAGTAGGGAAATATCCTCAAGTTCTGTATGACCAGTTGCTGTGGGGATATCACAACATTGGTTTTGGTCCATGAAGAAATTATAATCCACTATGTTATATCTGACTTGACCTCTTAGCAGAAATAACAACATACCAGATAACTCAGATCACTCAGAAATCAGATTCTGGAATCTAGTTCTGGAAATAATGCTAATAATCTAATGTGCAACAGGATACACTAAGAAATGTGTATTGTACTACATTCAAGATTCAAATAAAACATCTCAAGTTATACTGTAGTTTAGTTACTATGTGTAGCCTACTCACCAATAGTAATTCCAGATCAAATATATCTATTTTAATACATTTTAACATTATCTTCCAACTGGTTCGCTTTCATAGCTTAACTTAATTTTTCAGTTGTGTTTTTCTATATATGCCTTGGTGAAACATTTCACTGTATGCAATGCCAACCAAAAATCTTTTCTCTGAAGATAAAACAAAAAAAGGAAAAGGCAGGATGCAGTTAAAAACACTCTCCCTTTACACAGAGATGGAAAAGTGATGTTACCTGACATAGTAAGTATCCCCAGCAAAATGTGTAATTTCTGGTACCTCAGAAGAAAAACTGTTAGATTTCAGAAGACACTACTGCAAACCTGGGTATCTGTCAAATGTATTAATCTACCACCTACGTGAGGAAGCACACACAGAAATAGATGCACACTGCATGTGTATATAGCACATGACAATATGTTAAGCTGTGTGTCTCTGTGAATACGCTGGGCTTCAAATTCTAATATGTAAGCCCATGGCTTGCCACAATATCCTGAGCCAAATACTGCTGTGCCAATTAGAATAATATCTCCAACAACTTCTTATGACTTACCACGAAGATCAACAAACACTGATGATCAGAGACAGCTGATCAGAACAAAACAGATTTTCAAGGTTCAATATCAAGAAGTGGTGGCTACGCAGACTGTAAGGCCATGAAGTGTGGTTTGTCAAGTTAAAAGAAAATGGGATCACCTGATTACCTGATCAGGGAGACATCTGGTAAGAGCAGTTACTCATTCCTAAAGAGAGAACTGCCCACGAAACATTTAAAAGGAAACCTTGAAATTTAGTGAAGGGGAAAAATGGGTACAAATGGTACCTGAAATCTTACTCCTAAAAAGAGTTAAGCCATGAGTGTACCTGATGTAAAGGATCAGCACTTTAAAAAAAAAAAATTTTTAACTCTTATGACTTACAGATCACAAAGTGCAACTTCCATATCAAAACACTGCAAGATAGTTAAGTTAGTTTCTGGAACATTCTGAACATCAATCTTCTGTTTATATAGACAAGCATAGGCTAATAAGCTCCAATCTGCAAACAGGGTATTTTTCAGAGTCCCTCCCTCATCTTAAAATGAGACCAACAGGCTAGTGCAGCTGCTAAGTTGCTGACTTGCTGGTCAGTCTGCTATTCACATTTCACCTTCCTGATAAGGATTTGTATATTCATCCTTTCCAACAGTCATGAAGAGATGTAATGGGAAGTTGAATTTGCAGATAAAATAAAATGCAACTTAATCATATTTAGTTATAGAAGTACACTTTAGTTCTACTAGGATGTTAAAGCTTTCTCACAGTTTTTACAAAGCCATCACGACAGAAACAAGATGAAAACCAGGCACCGTGACATCTTCTTTAGCATAGTTTTTACCTTTAATTCTGCTAATTTGAGTATTAATTCATCAACATCACAAAGTATGCACAATACGGCAATAAATCTGGGATATTATACTCTAGAGACTTAATATTCCTTTTGCTACCACATTAAATTACCATAGCCTAGTATTTTACAAACGCATTCAAAATAAAAATCCTCAAAATAAAATATCTTCATTCTTGCTTTTTTATTTAGTAAAAATATATCTCAATCCAACATAATAGCATCACAAGTTTTACTGCCCGGCTATCTAATTAGCAGAAGAAACTCACAAACACCATCAGTGTCAAAAATAAATCACTCTCTGGACCTGCAATGGACGTAATAGTAACGAGCTCTCTAGGACTTTCAAACATTAATTTCCCTTTCAAACTAATTCTTTCTCTTTCAAACATTAATTCCTTCAAAAATACAAACCAAATAAAAACCAAAATCCCCACAGAAAATTCTTAAAACTAGAACATTTATATGAAGATAATGATCTGCCAAAACACCACCCTCCACAACACATGAATGAACAGCTCACGATTTTCTGACAAGAGTTTAACCATTACTGCGCTTCTTTATAGTGTGTATTTATCTAGTTAGAACACTTCTCAGAAAAATCAACAAATCTGAATCACTTCTAAGTGACCGTCTTCCTATTTTATTTTTGATACACATGGACACAGTACAGAAGACACTGAATAAACTGAAAAGTCACATGTAGAATAAAATTTTAAGTGCACTTTATAAAAATAAGAGACAATGTTTTGCTCACAGAGCATCACAGATACTAAAAATGGCTTTCTTACACAAGATATCACGAATTACTGAATTACTATAAAATCAAAGCACTCAAACAGTGAGTGTGGAAATTAAGCATGATGTCACTTTTATGCTACTTCTTGAGTTTAAGTTAAACATATCTGTTTCCCCCATATTTTATATGGGGAAAAATGCTGATATTGATTAGCTGTGACATTAAAAAAAAAATATACACATATGCTGTCCTTAAAGAGAAAAATACTTGTCTTTTACAAGAACCAGACAGGAAAGTCTCACAAAAAGTCTTCTATAAATGTGGGAGACGTGTAAGTATATGCACAAAGTAATATAGCTGACATTGGATTATTTTTTGTCTCTCCATGAATTTTACAAGTTTTGAATTCTGATAAAACTGTTCATATTTTTCTAAATTTGCCCATAGTCTGTGGTTTATGCAGTTACTCTTACATCTAGACACTGACACCATTTTTCTTTATTTATGATCCAACATTGTTATTTCATTGACCATCAAACAGCATATTTGTTGACTTAGAGAGAACATTTTATCATTCCAAACTGCTGTATTTCATCTGACAGTAAGCCAATAAAAACAACTGAATTTCCCAAGTTAGTCATAATACTCTGAGGGATTTCTTTTGTTTGAACAGTTAATCCCTAGGACAACACAAATTAAAAAACAAAGTGGAGATTGTTTTACTAATCATTTTGGCACCCCCCATTATCACATTTCTCTTTGTTTATCCATCATGTTGTTTTCTGGTCAGTAAATGGAGTTTTCACTTTTAAATAAGAGATTAGCTTTAAACAGGAAGCATTCAGACATTGTTCTTATATAGGTCAGTAGTAGTTTATAATAAATACATGTGCAAGATGAGCTCACGTTAAGCTTTTAATTCCCGTATGATTATCTTACAATTCTGAAATGAAGGGATTATAAAGATGGGGCATACTTACACAACGTTTTAACACTACTTCTTCCAAAATCAAGTCCTTTAAATACTCTTTAAAATGCCCTTCCTAACTACTGCCCTTGACAGTTGATTAAAGAATATAAGGAAATGAGGAGACAGGCAGAGCAGCAGTTGAAAGAATCACTGTGAGATGTCTCTGCACTGGGCCACAGACCAAAATTCACACTGAAAGAACAGTGATGTTTGCCATGGAACCACGGCTTGTTTTCCCCACTGCTTCTCCCCTTCCGCTAATATTTGGGATTTTACTTGGCAGGACAGGTTACAATGGCTCTGTGACACTTCTATGCTCCCAAAGGATCATTTTTACCAAGACATTCAAGAATTTTTTTGACTACATATATGGTAGCCAAAGGGCTTTCAAACTTGATAGCTCTGGCTCTGCTAATGACTTTGCTTGTAATTTCCCTAATTATGGCACTGGAACTATATAAACCACGCAGTTTCTTTCAGTGCAACAAAGCCAACACACACTCTCTCCAAAAGCCTGCAAAACCAGAATTATCTCCCAATTTAAGAGAATCCTGCAATGATTGCCATCAAACTTCACCCACAGACTCCAATCTGACCCCACGATCATTCCCACACCATCCTTCAGGTTTGAGTCAAATCAAAACTGTTGTGACCCTTTCCAAAGAAAAGGGTCTGAAACAAACAAGGGAAAGACATGACTTCTTGGTTCAGGTGCAGGCGCAAATACTGAGGGGCCCGTGATTTCCCAACAGAACATGAATTAAACTAAAAAAAAAAAAAACATCAAATTAATCTGAACAATCTCCTTTCCATCCATCACCCAAAGTGAGAAGAAACATACTGAGTTTGATACTTGAGTTGGAAGTTTTTTTGGGTTACATTCCTTAGATCTAGAAGAGAACTCTGGGACAGAAAAAAATGAGACCTCTACTCTGGGTACGTTCAGAACCACAGAGGAGTGCAATGGAGCCACTTTCTGTTCGGTGGTCTGCCAGATTTAAAGTAAGAACACAAAGCCATTCCACATCCCAAATTAATGCCTTAGAGGCCAGCTTGCACAGCTGGACTGTCTCTAGGTCACTGGAAATTTAATTATCTGCAAAAAAGCTAGAAAAACCTCAACTAAACATGCGAAAACCAAAACATCTGTATGTGGACGAAGAAGAGAAAAAAAGACATTTTTACTCTTCTTTTGTAAAACTAGCAGGAAGATCATCTGTCCTGTTCTTCCCTTCCTTATTTTAGACTGCAATGACAGGCAGTGGAGGGGAGTTACTGACAAATTTGTTGTAGTATTTCCTTAAGAAAAATAATATAAATGACAGAATTAATTTTCAGACGCATGACTCAGCAAACAAACCCTTTTTCTGCAGCTGCTAAGGACAACAACTGTTTCAAGTATCTGGTATAAAGGACTATAATTTCCTTTTAATTTAGGTAGCAAAGCCATTTATATTTTACACTGCAATGCAAGGATTAAATATATCTGAAAAATCGGTGCTTTTTTCCAAGTGTTCTAACCAGTGTTTTGGAAAGCAGAAGACTTTTTCGTACACTGAATATACAGTCTACATGCTGGAGGAGAAGAAAATTCAGTTCTAATATTTTTAATTGCTATGTTAATTAAATCACCATATTTTAAAAACTGAAGACTGGTTGTAAAGGAACAGTAAGTCTGTGGTATGAAGATCAGGAAGCAAGGAGATGGAGAAAATAATGCTGTTTAATATTTAGAAATGCCTACCCTGTACAGGAGTACACACAGAAATACCAACAACTTCTGAGCTCTTCCAACTGAGGTACCAAAAGCAGACTGGTTTTGCTGGCTGCTAGCAAAAAGCAGCAGGATTTGTCAGCTTAGGAAGAGCACTGCATTAATGCAGCTCTAAGGCTTGCAAAATTCTGCCTTGTTCAGTATCATGGATCACACAGATGCAGCTGATGGTCTATCTTCCTACTGATTAAAATCCATCTAAATTCCACTTGAGCCTAGTGTTTGCTCTTGGATGGGTGGCTCTGAAGGCCTATAGTCAGCCAACAAACACCAGCAGGACAGATCTGGGTGAAACTTTAAAGTATTACCTTAGGCTTTGGGAGAGATTGGAGAACTTGTGGTCTCACGTTAAAAAGAACTCCTCCTGTTGAGATCTTAAATACTGTAATTATAGTAAACCCCAAATTTTTAAAATTACCTGAAAACACTGAAAACCTGCAGTGTTTCCCATGTTTTCAAGAGCTGAACAATACTTGCTTTGTCAACCTGTGTCAGCACTTCGGACTTCCTGCTGGGAAGTACAGCTGGGCTAAAATGGTAGTGCTTATGACAGCATGCTGGAAGCTGTTTCTAGAAAACAGTCTTGAAATTAAAAAAAAATAATAAAGAAATGTAGCTTTGACAATTTTTCCCTTACACAGCCTGGAAAAGGACTTCCATAGGAATCTAAAAGCACACAAAACTCGCTGAACGATTCCCAGTCCATGACACAAAGGGTTGTGACAGAAACCCCACAGAGGCACAGAGCTTGCAATACCTTCATATTGGACGCCTCGGTTTCCAGTTTTGTGAGGTGATTTGAGTTATCCTCTAGCTCTTGCCGAAGGTTGGAGTTCTCCATCTTTAATGCCTCAACTTGCTTTAACAATTGATCATATGAAGCTGCGGCCATCCTGGGCTACCCTCAGCCCTTAAAAAAGTAAGAGAAAATATTAAATATAAGCATTTTAGAGAAAAACCCTTCACTATCCCAACGTATCTAACCACAAAATCATCCTTCTCCCATTTACCACATGACTTTCTAAACATTTAATTTAAATCCATTAAACCAAACTGTTAATGCCTAGAACTAATGCCAATTCAAGACTTTTTTTTCTGTGGGCTTCCATTTGATATGCATGATTAAGAAAATGAAAAAAGTTCAATGCCAGTGGCATCAGATATTAGGGGAAGCTAGAATACACGACAGAAAATCACTGTATCATACAAAAGCATCCTTACTACTGGAACTTCAGTTTCAACATGAAGAAATTGCAGACAATAGACCATATACAGTAATTTTTGGATAGACAACAAGCATCTTCACACATATCTAAAAGATGCTGACTGCCTACTTATTTTAGGAAACGACTGATAGTCACAGATGTTCAATGTTCCTAGGAATAGCACACACTCTGTAGGAGATGCTTATGAAAGGAAAGCAGTAAATATTGGGGAATTTTAACTGAAAAAAACTTCACATAATCAAATGTAGTAAATATGTAGATATTTTGTAAAAGTATCCTTCAAGGCACAAGATTAAAACAAATTTCTTTCACATGAAGTACTCATACTGCACTGTGGAATTTAAAGATGAAAAGCTACTCTTGACATCAAGGCATCCCATACTGTTTTCAGTAAAACTGTAACACAGTCCCAGAATTCCGTCACGACTACTCAGCCATTATAAAGGAGAAAGAAACAAATACTTGAATTTCAATTATAAACTACAAATTGTTCCCCACTTTCCAAACCAAAAGCCAGCAGAGTTGCTCATCTAACAATGGAAGTTAACTAAAATGTGGCTAACGAATGTTTGAAGTTCTTCAGAGTTAATACTATCAATTTCTATTTCATCAGCCATTCCAGAGAATAAAAGGAAACTTAGCACTTCACATAACACAAGTTACCCTTCCAGTGTCATTGCAGACATTTCCTAAGTATATGGCCTGCAACTTAGAGGAAAAAAAATATTAAAAGCTTACAGGACAACATTCCCTTTCATCGTTACTGCAGTACTTCAGAAAAGATGAAACAATTAAAAACTCTTATTTAGCATTTCCATTGTAACCTCTGACCAAACCTTTGACCTTATTGTTTGTGTAATCCCTCATAAAATCAAATTTCCTCTTCCTGACAAAACTCAGTTGAATTATCCAGTCTAAAAATTGTCCTACTAAAAATTAGGTAAAATTAATCAAAAATGTTTTAGTTCCTCAGTACAAATTTTGAAAATTGTGTTTAACCTTTCTAAACTTAAACTAAATGAAATGTAAAGAAGAGTGTACACCACTGAAGACAGGAACTATAACAAAAGCTCTAGTGCATCTGATATGACTGGTGTATTTCCCTTCCAAGCACCTGCCACCATCAAAGACAGGAGAAGGAAGACACCTGGCACTTATGAAATCGTAACTTCCATGAACAAAAAGAATCTGTAACATTTCTTTTTCAAAATTTGGTCATGCTTTACTGAAGACCTAATTTTTACAGAAATAAAGGCAATCTGAAATAACTACAGTGTGAATTGTGGGATTTTATCATCAGGCTGTTTCACCTAAAAGGGTGAGTCTTGTCAAGGAGAGTTGTAACAAAAACAAAACAAGCACACAAACAAACACCAAAAAATCTGTAAGGGCAGACTGCTTCTGTTACATTTCAAGTACGCTTTTATCTAATAAGTAACAGTTTCCATTATTATTAAGAAAATTAATAGCTATAATTCACATTTCAGAACACACTACATGCACAAGCCCAAGGAAAGGTAGACGGAAGTGAAGAAGAATGGAAACTTTTTCCCACTAGTTGTTACAAATTATGTGATTTACAGAAGCTGCTCTGTGCCATGTGGGACATGCATTTTGATTCTTGATGGAGTATTTTTTTCTCCTATTCCTATAATACATTATTAATATGAAAGGACAGCTAACGACAAAAAAGTGCCCAGTTTTTCCATTTCCTGTCCACTTTTATGAATTCTAATTTACAGATTTAAATTTAGATCAATCGGCCCCATTAACAAGATGTACACACAGAACAAACGAAATGGAGAAAAATGCATGAGGAGGAGCTATGGTAGAAAGACATAAATTGCATACCTCTGGTATTTTATACGCAAAACAAACTCAGGTATATTTTTGCTAAATGAGTAAGGATCCTGAAGGGGAGATTTGGTTTGGCTTTCTACCCTTCTGATCTAAGTTCCTCAGCTTCCTTTATTCTCATAACATGAAAGTAGGACATCACCACTAAGAGAGACAGTATCCTACCTCAGACGAGGAGTCACTTCCTGATTTATTCAAATGTCAAGCTTTGTGGTCTTTCAGATTAAAAAAAAAGAAATGAGTTAGCTGATTACCACAACCTGGGTAATCCAAAACATTTTTTTTTCTGCTAAATAGATGCTGAAAGGAGAAATAAGCAACAACGGCACCACAGTTGCAACAGAGATGAACAGAAGAACTGTACATGGGTAAGGAGCAGTTCAAGATGACATAGGGCAGTGCTGAAAGCCAAATTATTGGGCTGGAGGCAGGCTGTCAGCAAAGTTCCCCCAAAACTAGACTGTGATAGGCATTTTTAAATGTTTTGTTATTGACTTTGGCACAAGACGTAGCATCAAAACTTGCTCTCATAAATACAAGAGGTTGCACAAGGTCAGAGGACTCCACATCATACACAACGAATTTGATGAACTGAGAAATAAAGCAGTAGAAACAGGGTGGAATTAAAGAGCATAGCGACATAGGGTCACTCACAAAGGAATCTCAACCTGGGGCAGTGAAGCCTCTCAGCAGCAGCCTGCAGGGCACTGTGTGCTGCCAGTGAGACTGGCACAAGGAGAGCAAACATGATCCCTGGAGCTATTAAATCATTTTACAAAGACATGGGTAAGAAAAGTGAATTTAAGTGGATGCAGAGAAAGATGCAAAGTTATCAGGAGACGAGAGAGTATCTCAGAAGAGATTGCACAAGCAAACCTTGGCTGCCTCAGCACATCACAGGCTGGAATGACACAGCTATACTTTGTTAAGGAGTGGAAAACACTGAAGAGGGAGAACAATATTTACGTTAAAACACAATACTGACACAGAACAAATGGGTGTAAATCGGTCACTTATCAACCTAGGCTGGCAGCATGAATTAGAACTTGTAGTTCAGCGGGATCCTTGCCAAGCATACTACACAAGAAGGAGCCAGACTTCATGGCTCAAGAAATCCCATCTTGTATTCCTAAACTTGAACACAGACAAACGCTGTACTTATTTTCAGTACTTCAAAGATATTTGTGTTTTCTTCTTCTAAAATAATGAAATGCCAAAGTATTTCACAAAAGATTCACCATTATTTAATTTTAAAATGGGGGAAACTGACACAGGTACTGCATGACCACAAAGCAACTTAGGCTTTCTGATGGTGAACACTGTGTCATTTCTCAGGCATGTGATTTGAAGAGTGAAATCACAGGGTTCCATTACACGTAAGCCGTTCCACGTATAAGATAAACCCCTCAACATTAAAATCTGCCTCTCTTCTGAAAATACATTTAAACCAACTGCTTCAAACTAGACACAGCAGATCAGAATTCAGGTCCCAAAACAATCCTTGGATTTATGCTCTGGGTAAAAAAAATGCTTATAAATTATAAATAATTCATAAATTATATATTATAGATTTTTTAAACACAGAACTGTCAGTATCAATTGAAACTGACTGTACCACTTCACCCCCTTCTTGCAGTTCCTCAGTGGTTTAGTTACTCGCCTTGAGGAAAGAATTAAACTCTGGACCCTCCTGGCCACACAGGTTTCCCAGCCACATCCCACCTCATTTGGAGCAGAATTAACCAGCCCAGGACAAAGCAAGGAATACCTTAGACATGGCCCACTAGTCTGAAGCTGTATCACTGCACATGCAAACATACTCAACACAACTGAGGTCAAAATCAGCTGGATCAAGAATAACTAACTCTTCTTTCCCACTGCAGGAAACCACTACAGTGGGAGAACAGAGGAGAAGGAAAGAACTCTGACCTCCAGAAGTCATTTCACATTTCACCCAGCCCAAGGGAAAATGCATCATGAATGCAACACAACTCACCTTCGTGAAATTCACTATTATGCTTCAAGTCAGCCTCCCTTTTACACTCTAGCATTGCTTCTTCTCAAAGTGGTCGTCAAAGGCAAGAATAGATACTGATTTCTCCAGATTTACTCCAAAAAATCAGCCTCTTGGAATATAGAAACTGCGAAATTCAATACCCTCATGTAAGAGACACCCAAAATCTAGCTGTCCTACTTCCCTGACCCATATTTCTCATCATTAAGAAGTTTCTTCTCCATCTCCTATCAAAGTAAAGTGAAATTATGACAAGAAATTTCACGCTTTACTGAATCAGCACTTTGCATGAATATACATATCAAAGAGGAATTTCAAGCTGGATAGAACTCTTTTATGCACTAAACTCAAAATTAATGAGAAGCTTAAATTTATGCAAACGTGTTAAGATTTAGATATGCATTTTCCTATATTAAGAACACTGTACCAGTAGCCACTGCCCAGACAGGAATTTACATGCACCCATTTTGATCTCAAATCCCAAGTGATAGGAAAAAATGTAATGTCACCTGAAAACTTAGAACTTTTTAATTGATCAGAGCCTTTTCCTTTTAAACAGTAAGCGTATATACTCAATATGCCCTGAAGAGGTTCTACTTAAGAACCACAACAATTTTTCATATATTAAATCTCCTTATGAAAATATTTCAGACTTCCATTATTGCTTTTACCATAAAATCTATCATCACTATCGCATTCTACTACCACCAGTAAGTAGATTTACTCCTACACCCTGTAACTCAGATTTTTCACAATGTTTCTCTTCTTAATGTAACAAATTCAACTCTACATGTAGATACAGTGTATCTACACTATATAAATTTTTCTGTGTTTAATCTGTGTCCAAATTTTGAAATTTTTTGTATCTATATTTAAATATTGATTCTATCTAAAGTTCATGAATATCTAACATATAATTCAGTAAGGCTGGGAAGAACCATCAACTCTGATTTCCTTCTACATCCACAAATTCTATGCAGCTCTTCAGTGCTGAGCCCAGTATCGCATCCTTGTTACTCTTTACCATTCTGTCAATTTTTGTAATTCATTCACAGGAATGTGTCTAATGGGAAATTGTTTCTTCAAGGGCATACCACATCGAATTCAGGGAGGAAATGCTGACACTGTCATGACATTTTCCCTATTAGTTTATCTAAACTACCTTTAAAAACAAATTATTGTCTAAGCACTAGGCCTAGGGGTTCTGACTTGCAGTGGTCGTGGCCAACGGTGGGGTGGCCAGGAGGGCTGTGCCAGTGTCTCCCCAGCTGTCTGCCCCACCCATCTCCGCACCGTTCCCACCCAGGGAAGTGGGGATGGGCTCAGCTGCTCAAGTGGCAGCTGCTAAACCACTGCAGATTACTGCCCGACTGCCAAGGTAATCTGAAATAGGTGTCAGTTTAAGCTTACTGTGCTGGGTCATTAACCATGATGCTTCAGCAGCTGTTGCACAGCTATTTCCAAAAGAGGGGCAAGGCTGACAGGCAGGGGCAAAAAATCCAGCACAGCTGTTCCAAGGTAAGTGAGCTCCATTTTAGTAACTTCAGCCGTAAGTGGACCATTTTCATATGGCTTCTTTATCAATGCACTCATACGAAAGAAGTGGTTTTTTTTTTTTGCTGTTCTTACTTTGAACATATCAAACCACGCCAATTTGCATTAGTTTAATTTCTCTGTTGACTGAATCCTGTATTGAATTTTCCATTATTTTGTTTGAAGCTTGCCTTCAGGTTTTCAGCTCTGGCAAAATACCAGCACTCCAAGTGCTGCGTTCAAGAACTTATCAAAAATGAGTATCACTGTGTCAGGGACTGTCTTATCCATTTCAGTTTGGGCAAGCTTTCAATGTTTGCCAATCTAAAAATGTTTATCCTTCACTGGTGTTGTCTAATTCTCTCATTCCCTACTCACTGAAAAATACTCCACTGGACTCAATTTGTAAATACCCTTATCCAGATTCTCTCCCAACAGCAGAAAAATATTTCTGCCTTCTCCAGCATCACACTGAACAACTGTTCAGTTATTTCGGTTATTATTATGTTATTTCCACCTGGTGATAAGCCTGTCCTTTACGAAAATGGCCTTTGTTGTCAGCATATTTGATCCACCTATCTCCACCTGAATTTAAGAACAATTCCCAAAACTTCAAGCCAGGAGCAGCTGAAAGGGAAGCCATTTTGTTTGGGTTCTCTTCAACTGGGCTATGCAGGCACACAAACAAAATGAGCTGTCTGGAAGTGACTTTGAGTGTGGTAAGAGACAACTAAGACAATACTCAGCCCAGAATGAGAACTGCCCATGAGTGGAACAGCAGATCTGTTCTTGTTCTCATTTGCTCTGCTTTAGCACACTTAGGCCATCAGAGATGGAGGAAGGAATATAAAAGACAATCATCATAGAAAACTGCTCTTCTTCCAGTTTCTTTTAGCAACAAGGGCTTTGATAACAGAAAATTAATTGCAAGTTATATAACACTACTCTTTTTAATAAATTTGAAAAGGATGACATTGAAAAAAATTGATAACAAATCACACCACATTATAATCTCTAGATTAGGCATACTATGGATTCCTGTGGTTTTCAACCATGTAAAAAAACCACAAAGGCCAGATGAAGAGCCATTACTGTTACTAGTTATCCTAACACAATTCGTGAAAGCGTCAGTCCCTCTAAAAGAAGACCACACAATTTTCTCTAAACCTCAGCTGCATGAAGATTTTCTTCTTAGTTTTTCTATCCACTTCCACATGAAGGCTATCTTTGTGGACAGCAGACCAAAACACTCAAATGTTACTACACCTGACCTTCCTAAATCCCTTTGAGTGGGGATTGGGTAAGGACTGGGTTTTTGTGTTTTGTTCTTTCAGAAATTAATTCATAACTTGGCAAGAGCTTTCAATCCATCATTATATTTTGGGATACTTCCGTAAATTCAATACTTGGCTTGTGCTCACCAACCATGAACAGAAGCATCATCTGTTCATCTTAACCCAAAGTGATAAGTGATCCATGTTCTCAGCACTCCTTAAAGGACCGTGAGGAGAAGGAATGAGAACATCATGGTCTGAACTCTCGTGTGCCTCATTACATGTCAAGTATGATAAAGGTCAAGTGTGTGCTTGTGTGAGAAACAGAAATAATTTAATGTTTGGAATTTTATTAAAGAATGCTAACAATGAAAAAAACATTCTTAATACAAAAACAGTAAAATCAAAAGTCATACATTTCAGGCTATAAACTGTCAAGTTCAGCTTTTATTACACTGTCAAGAAAATTCCCACTTCTTCCTTTACAATTCTGGGTTGGGAAGTTCCTTAGCTGGTTAGTCATGCTGTATTCAGAATATGACTATGAAAATTTGAAACATGATTAGCATTTAAATACTATATTGAACACAAACCACTCCAGACATCATTTGAATCACAACCTATATTGGATCTTTGGAATGATTCACAACCCTGAACACTCATCCTTCAAGATGATCATCTTTGTTATTCATGACTAATTGTGTATGCCCTCACTGCACATGACTTGCTCCTGTTTACTTTTCTATTTCTTGTAATCTTTAAGGATTCAATTCTAGAAAGTTTAAGCTATGAAGAAGTCTGAGACAGGTATTTCCTCTCCTATTTTACCTGAAAACACAAATTCAAAACAATTAACATGAAATAAATCAGCTGCAATTAAAAAAAACTACATATACTATAAAATTTTCTATTATATGTTATAAAAATAATTTACAATAAGTAAGTATTTGTCCATCTTGGGTGACCTATCAGGGCCATCTTCAGGGTCCTCTTCAGCACTTTTAAGCATCAGAAGACCATCTGTCTTGCAGGAAATGTATCAGCACCTGATCACACAGGTGCTGCATGAATTTTGGAAAACCATTAGTGGAAATTAGTTCTTTGCTGACAATAACTTACCGTCACAGCACATCATTAGTAGTATAGCCTATTTTAAACAAGATTTTGCTACACTGATAATAAAAGAATTTACCACATATCATCAACATAAACATTTTACCAACTAAATTAAGAAGCATATTGAAATCCAGCATAAGAATTTAGAGATCAAGGGAACCAACCATAGCCACATGCATTTCCAACTTGTGCTGTATTATTCCATGCTATTATAACAACAGCACACTATGACAAGATGTACCAGAACATCTATCATAACCATGTATTTCGTATTTCAGGGGTGATGTTTAGGAAAGTTTGCACCCATAAATAATTTAAAGTATTATATTTAGAACTGATCTTTTATTCAAGTTACCATTTTAAGAGTGTGACTTACAGAACTAGTACAGTGGTTACACAGAATGATACTATTTCTTTTTAAGAGTTAAAAAGGTACAGGAAGAAGCACCACCATAATAATCATCATAATCACTACTGTGCTTTTGTCACCCTCTTCCCTTTTAGAAAAAAAGGGGTGAAAACACATCTTCTGTTTCTTTTCACATTTAAGTGACTATAATGAAGACTCAAAATGCCAAAGCAGAAATATCTAGTATCACCAATTTACCTTTTGAAATAGTAAGTTCTCAAATTATGTTTTAAAATTTAGTATTATCCAAAGCCTCTCATACTCATAAGACAGGGGATTTAAGACTCTAAAATAATAAATAAAACGTTTTGAGGGGATATATAAAGCAGGTATTTAAACTGAGACTTTTCTTCATCACACCTTTTTTGCGCATCACTGTATTTAACAAAACTGAGAAGGAGAAGAGCGTTTTAACAGTTACTTCAAGTGTTCTTAAAAATACAGAAGAGTCTGGTTCCAGGAAATGGCTTTCAGTATATATGCCTATGCATATTTTCAAAGAGCTACAATCTTGGCAAAATACTCATAAATCTGTTACCTGCATTAGATAACAGAAAAAATTAACTAAACAGTAAAAAGACAGTAGAAAAAAACACTAAGAAGCATTTTCAACAGAAGGAACAGCCAAGGGTGGAAGTACTTAAAAACGTAAATAGATCTATACTGTGCTATTCACGTATACGCTGAAATTTACTGAAAATACTTCTATGCACGCTAAGAAGCTGTGTGTTTCTTGCTACGCCTTTAAAAGGCATTTTTCAGGGTATGACTCTCCAAATCAAGTCAAAACCGGGCCCTACTGGTCCTCTGAAGAAAATCCTATCAAACGAAAAATGTCCCTTACAGCCCAAAGACAAGGTCCTCCATGTGAGTCAACAGGAAGAATATTGTATCTTGACACAAAACCCGAATAGGATGAAATAATTTGGCAGCATATGTGTCCTCCAAAAATCGGCACACATTTTTGCAAAAGCAAGGAGCGCTCTGCTAGCAATGACCTAATTACTAGTATAAAAGCTGCGTATCTGACAAAGGGGAAGAAAGGACCCACTGCTTCATACATAATTTATTAAGATTTCCCACAGCATTCAGGTTAAGTCGCGGACCCAAGCACCTCTTTGTGATGTTAAATAAATCTGTAAGAAGTCAGCGGATCCCAGGGCGCGCCAAGGGCGCAGCGCTGCCCCTCGAGCGCTCCCGCCGGCCGCCCACCCGCGCGTCCCCCGCGCTGCGGCAGCGGACGCGCCGCCGCCGCCGCCCGTCCCTAACAAAGCCGGGCCGGTGCCACCCGCGGGCA
>VXBT01005995.1:315449-331300 GCA_013400235.1 Oriolus oriolus
CTCCAGTAGTTCCTTGTCTTTCTTGTACTGGAAGAGTTCAAGGCCAGGCTGGATCGGACTTTGATCAACCTTGTCTACTGGTGCCCATGGCAGGGGAATTGAAACTAGATGATCGAGAAAGTCCCTTCCAACCCAAACCATTCCAGTAAGCGATTCACTCGTCGCTGCGCACACTGGCAGCCCCGCAGTCCGCCGCTGCCAAAGGTGGCGAACGCTGGGATGGCCACCCCAGGAAGGGGGCAATAAAGAAGCTGTGGCTCCGGAGCCCGGCCCCGGCGGCGGCCTGACTGAGCCCCGCGGACGCCGTCCCAGGGCCGCCCCCGCCCCGCCCCGCCCCGGGCGGAGCTCCGCGCGCGGCCCCGGGCGCGGCCCCGGGGCTGCCCCAGCGCCCGGACACCGAACCCGCGCTGCGCAAACCAGCCAGGCGGCCACTCACCCGCCTGCCCATCACAACGTTTGACTGTAAACGTTTGAATGGTAAAATGAAACGAGATTCTGCGTGTGCTAGAATTAATGCTGCTACAGCTCACCTAGAAATACACTGAGACGCTGCTCATCAAAAAGGCAGCAGAAAGCGTGCCCTTCAAGGGCATCTCAGATTTCTCTGCGGTTCAGTAAAACACTGTTTTCACGTGCTTTATGAAGTTGTTACTGCTAGTTGGTAGCTTAATAACAAATCAAATATATGTACATTTAAGCTATGTTAAATTAGAGCAATAAGTACGAGTTGAAAAAAATCTAAAAGATTAATGAATTTATGAAAGAAATCAATTTATGAAACTATTTTATAACGTCCTTTCAGAAATTATCTCTCTCCAAGGCTAAGGATGTAACAATGTGTTCATGAGGATGACTGAAAACCTCACAGAAGCACACTACTGAAATCCAAGAGACAGCAGAAATTAAGCAATATTTCAGCTGTTTGTATTTGTAGTGTGTATTTTCACTTTAAAAAACAATTGTCTATATAACAAGTACTATAGGCATCTTTTAAAAATTTTGATATAAAGGTCAGCTTTGCAGAAACAGCACAATATTAAATCTTTTAAATCCCCTAGAATGATTACAGAATAAATCTATGGACAGTGCAACCCATCTCAACAAAACAGGGCACAACAGAAGACATGAAAAGGTACAATGGTTCCTCACCTAGAGCAGAACAATGCCCTTCCCTGTGGTATGTTACATAAATTACGGAGTTATATGCTTATACAAGGGGACGTCACTCATTAAAAACATGTATCCTGATATGCCTTCTTATAATCCTTTCTGTCCATAATATTTTTTTTTGATTTGCATGAGACAAGCAGACATGTAGTACCTCCTGGCTGGGATGAGATGAAATTAAAGGCACTGCAGGCCTGTGCATGCATGTGAGCAATTGCACCACACATTACTCAAACGCTACTAATTTCATTTCAGCTGTTTCCTCATACCTCCTTTTTCCACTCAGAGAAGGCAATCCACACTCAGAAATGATGCTCTTTACCAAATAACCTTTTATCAAACATCTTCACGATTAAGGGGATGTGTGACGTCATCTGCTACCTTCAGGATAGTTTTGCACAAAATCCTCTCCAACTTCACCACTAAGGCTAACTGCAGAGGTACTGTCATTTCAGCTGTTATGGTAAAACACTTTAAACCAAAGTTAAGTGGGCCATTAGTCAAGGGCGTTCCAGGCTTTATGATTTTTTGCTATAAAGCTTCTTCTGTAATTAATTACAGTAATTGTTGATGTCCTATGGTTTATGGCAGTTTATGATCCACTTGATTCCATTTCACAGCAACCAAGTTCATCCTCCCTCAGCTGTAAAAAATTGTCACAGTACTCTCAACAGGTTCGAAGTTTAGAACCTAGCTAGGAATTAGACCTAAAGCCATCTTACTTGATAATCTCAGTGATACACACCACTGCTCCGTCCCTCAGAAAAGCAAACCAAAATGTTCCCAGCTGTTACTGTGAAGTTCTCTCCATCCTAAAATTATTTACATCAGCGTAAGTGTATATTGGAATAAATACAGAAGCAGAAATTCTTTAATGCTTTCTGCCAAGATGACAGCTGAGTGGGAGGGAAAAAGCTTTCCCTTCCTCATTCATAGTAATGCCCATTCTGTTATGATTTCATAAACATGGCGCTTATGGTCCATGTCTGTGTCATGCGCACTTGCCTCTGCAGCAAAATCCAGTAATAAGTGAAATTCAGTTTAATAAATTGCATTCTTTGACCCTTCCCATATTGCATCTTCCAGTGGTGTTAAACCATCGCTATACAGCCCAACAGGTGAACATCTGCCCTCAAAACTGCTTTCTACATGCAGTGCTGGATTTTTCTAATAAGTGTTTCAACGAAACACTGTTTGAGAGAGAGAAAAAAAAAGGTCAGGCTCTCAGGAAAAAAGAAAGGAATTGTACAGGAAAAAGTCTTCTTCAGACTAAGTTTATTTTTGGCTAGTTATTTTCTGTCCGGCAGATGGAACAAGATGGCTTTTTCATTCTTTGAAAGAAACCATTACCAAGACAGGCTTAGCAATACCTGCAAGCTATCACACAAACCCACCCTTTAAAATCTATTAGAAGACTCAAATCTCTGCATGAATCCATATAAGCTATCAAATCCAAAGGACAGAAAATTTTAGTATCGAAAGATACCTGTTCAGTTTCAAATTACTTCTATTACTTTGGACAAGATTGCTGGAGTCTACTCAGCACAGCATTCTCAGTCAGATGGGAATTTGGGTCCAGAAATGGAATTGGCAAATTTTTTTATGCAGTTTTTGATGTAGTCCATGCACTAAGTGTTTCCCATTGCATTTCTAAAATCTATTTTGAGACCAAATAAAATTGTCATTAAGTGTTACACCCCACTACTAAGTAGTGCTAATTAGAATCTCTGCATAGATTAAGATCTAAATTTTTAAAAACATAAGGTACATTCCCCAAAGTATCTATATTCATAAAATCATGACTATTATAAGAGGAAATGCAAGAGGTTTTCTGGTTTTAGATAGCTGGCTCATAAATGGGACAGTTCTCTCAGCCTTTGCAACCTCACCCTCTGCAGCAATACTCTTCTCCCTAGAAGCTTTTCACTATTTAATACATTTGAAGTGATTGGTATTTCATTATTAGTCGTTGAACATGCACAGAACTATCTACCTCAGAGACCCTGGGCAGGGAGTGGTTGGATAATGAGCTAAATTCTCTCTCTGGTGCCAGACACTATGGTTGGCGTTACTCGCAAATATGAAACAATAGTGCTGATGAGATCTCGCCTGCAAAACTTTCTAATGCAAGATTTAGGCATTGACTTGTATCAGACTGCACTTTTTAGAAAGGTGGTACTTTACATTAACAAAATAAGATTCCATTAACAAAATAAACTGAAGACATTTCACATCTGTTTTACACAGACAAAAATTTCACCTCCACATGGGACTCGATGACATATTTTAGCAGCTGCCATAACCAAAGGTTGTCTTGTGCCTTTGAACTTTACATGGGAAAAAAATCAATGAAGCTGAACATGCTCTTTGTTTCTTATTTTCTTTAGTACTGTCAAGGTACATTCACATCTCTCACTACCGTACAAAGACCAGGTTTCCTCTGAGGCCTGTCCTCACCGTGTGACCAGGACCAGTGAAAGTTTGCATATACACACTTGAGAAAACTCCTAACTTGCTCCCATTGGCATTGTATTACTGTTTTGACCATTAAGAGCTACTTTCTCCATCAAAATTCTCTCAGAAATGTTGCATACTATTTCTCCAATTAGGGGAACTTCCAACTATAAGCACTAGAAAGATCATCAGAAAAAGGTTCCTTGAGGATCAAGGACCTAAAGGACTGCCTTTCTCACGCAAATGAAGAAAGAATGAAGAAAAGAACTCTTGTCATTGCTCCCAATGCATCATCCAGAACACATGCAGTAGTCTACAAAAACAGACAGGAATTTTCTGTACTGAGAACAGATTTTCTACTATACGAATGTACTAAATTCCACTTTTTTTTTTTTTCCAGAAAGTTGTGCTACCAGCTCCTGAACTTGAGAAGATTTTTCCACAAGCAATGACAAGGTCTGTCTTTCACAGGGGTCAATTAACTACCCCACAGACATGTAACATAAGCTAAATGAGAAAATCAGAAAAATGCATGCTGTTTAGTTATTTCATAACTAAGTCAGAGGCACAGAAACACATCACTTGCTCTTTAAATCCTTTACTATTTAATGCTCTCTACTGTTTGCCAATTCCTTACTTTTGTCCAGAAGTAGTCTGCTCTCTAGGGCATCTCCCACTCATACTTTTTTCCTTCTACTAAGTTTTTCCATCTGCATGAAGCTTTCTTGCTTGATATTTAAAAAAATAAACTTCAAGGAGAAATACTGCTTCCTTCGTCACATCTGTTAGCTCTAGTGTGGAGCCATGGCCCAATCTGCAACATTAGTCACATTTTCTAAAAGTAGTAAAGCAATAATGAAGATAGTTTGTTCAGAAAACTGTTATTCCAATAAATTTCACCATCCACTCTTCTATCTCAGACATATAATAAGCACCACCTGACACAACTTTATGTCACATTACCTATGATTTCCTCATCCTCTAATTAAGAACATCCCACTATCCTAGCATTATATCCCTTCAATTCCTCTGCTGTAGTTCTTTCAGGCTTGTTAGGTAGTTTACTGTATCTGCATATTGTAATTTTCACTTCTTGCTTCATGGATAGTGCTTATTCAATCCGCTAAAGGGCTCAACCTTTAAAGAAATTTGGAAGCTGACTTTAGGGATGTGAGCTAGGAATCTTGTCATTTGTCTGTAAGGTGCAGAAAGTGAGTTCACAGCGATCAGAAAAAGAGTTGACTTTCAAGTGTAGCTTACCCCACTGACAGGGCTCTGTTGGTATGTGCCAACCTGCTCACTCCAAACCTCCAGCAAAATAAAGGCTTATCCAGCACTTTGGAAAACATAATTGCACCTTTTAGCCCATCTGTAATTCTGTTTCAGCAATCAGTTAACAGTATTGAAGGCTGAACATCTCCAGTATAAAAGCCCTTGGTCAGTATACCTCAGGGATTCTCTGGTGGTTTTTTTCAGAAGAAAAGTTATTCCAAGAGGACTTTTTTCATTAATATATACTTTTTCTCTTTTCCCCATTTGGGCCATAGACTAGAAAAATATGTCTAAAAAAAGATAAAATATGGTGTATTTTCCCATGTTTCTTGGGAAGTGTCAGACTCTGGATCTGTCTTGGAACACTTGCAGTGGCCCGAGTTACAAGATAAAGCCCTATTTTGCTGCTTCTTCATACTCAGCATCAACCATAAGAAGTCACAGTACTCACATGACATATGGATGGGTGCACGTGCAAGTGGATGGTCAGACTCAGTTTCTTGTTACACTGTGGTTGACAGAGGTCCCTGCTAAAAGAGATGGATGCTACATGGTTATGTAAGCTTTATAGTGCCCAGGAGCACATCCCAGAATTCTACACCACTCTGACAAATGGAAGCTCTATCAGTGGAATATTTACCTTTTTTTGCACAATCTTCCTTTCAGTCCTCCCTTTGTTTGGTTTGAGCCAGATGTTCTTAATGCAAGAGCTGATTTCTTGTAAGCATTCTGACATTTTAGTAGTAATAAATCAGTTAGCTGAAGGTCACCTATTTAGCTAAAGGTCATCTACATGTTTTTTGCCAACGGTATTGAAAAGGAGGGAAAGTTAATTTTTGTGGAATCCTGTAAGCAATGACCTTTTCCAAAAAACATAGGTTAACTATGACCATTCTCTAAGTCTGCTAAGATTTAAAAAGTTCCAGCTAGAGACAAGTTTCTTAAAACCCACTGCATTAAGAAAGGCCGTGACAAGGTCTAGAAACACACAGATCTTGCTAAGTCATGGCTGTGAGTTCTCTCACCATAATCACAATCTTTTGAACACTCAAAATTAAGGCTCAAGCCTTAGAGGCTCTTAGCTACAACAGGGCAACTGTATCAAATCAATCTAGAAAAACTATCATTTACAAGATAAAGTGTTGGCAAGGAATCTGAGGATACATATATCACCCTCAAAAATATAAAAAAATTCCACATTTCAGTACATAAAAGTAATTACTATGGAGTTTGAAAAAAGACCACAAATAAAAATGGCTTGTCAAGGAAGATTTATGCTGTATGGTTTAAGGAGTACAACTTAACTGGTTTAGAAAAAGGTAGGCTGTTTTCTATCACTGTATACTGAAAATATTTTTAAGTGTCACAAGTTTAAAGAGATCCATCAGCACAGATCAGACAAACTGGAAATGAATTTCCCAACGTTGCTGTGGTTAATCAAATTACAAAAGTTCAGTAGGAACTAAGCCCACAAGTTGAGACAAGGTATTTCAAAAAACACCAACTTCTACTGTTCTACAGCCTCTAATGTAAGGGTCACACTGAACAGTGCTGGGATCCACTCCAGGACTGAAATACATGAAGGTTTACAATTCAGTTAATCCTGCAAGAATTTAATTCCTTGCAGTGTGCATACACTCATAAGGTCTTGCAACAATTATAATCAAGTCTCAGACCATCAAGACTGAGCTGATCGCTTGCTAAGTTTAAGAAAGAAAATCCTCCAGCTCATTTCTCAGGACCCATAGAGAACTTCACCATTAATTGATTTCTGTGCATGTGGAGATGAGCTGATGTGGGAGGCAAAACTCCTGCAGAAGGAAAAAAACTAACTCTATCTCAGCTGAAAACCAAGATGAGGACAAGAGTGGAGCTGTGCTCCCAGGCAGCACAACCCTCCAAGACACCTGGCCAACATGCAGTTTTTCTGCTCACTGCCGTATTAATAATTGTGAATCATGATCCATGTAATATTTTTCAGTTAGCTTTTGTTTTGGAAGCATTCTTACTCTCTTCAGCTTATTTATTCACCATAAAAACATGTCATTGGATGATTTGGGTCTCATTCCCTTAGGGAATTGCTGTTACACAAGCCTCTAGGCAATAGGGGCATACTGATTTTTCCCCCTCCTCTTCTGGCACACAGTTTAGTCAGTTTATTGAAAGTTAAAAATATACAGTCGCATTCAAAATACGTGTTGCTGGTGTGGGTGCTAGGAGTTACATTTTTCTTTTGGGGTTTTGAATGAATAATATCTTTAAATCTTAATTTCAGTAACACTAGTGAGGTGGAAAAAACTTTTTTCCTTTCACTGGAGAAGGAATTGTTTTTATAAAAATCTCAGAAATCTGTAATATCTTCTGATATATTCTCCTAATAATGAAGGTCCAGCTTACTGAATAGCCAACAGGTGATAAAAATTCAAGCATAAGCTGCTCTGCCCAGTATTCAAGCAGCATTAATACTTTTTTAAAATATATCTACCTGCAGAGTAGAAAAGGAATACAAATTTGAAATATTCATTATATTTCTAGATAAGTTGCTTTCAGTTCCAAGCTCTCCACATGTAGCAACAGTGCTCCATGATCCGTATTTTTAGGAGTCACATAAAACTGGCCTGTCTTTGGGCCATTCATCATCTTGGAAATCACCATGCATCTTCAAAGTAACAAAACCAGCATTTGAGACAGTTACCACTGAAAATTTACCACTACCCAAGTCACATCAGCAAAGTACTGGGAAAAAGCAGTTGAAGAAAAGGATTGATATCCATGCCCCGAACAAATAAACCATCAGTGGAGTAATAGAGCAGAAAAAACCACATTTAAGTCTGTAAAAAACTGAGAAGGCAGGGATTCCTTGATCTAGGTAGAATACATATTTCAGTGCCAGCTTCTCCTCCCAACTTGAATCCAAGGTCACCAGCTACTCAACCAAAATACCTAAACTGCATGCACTAAAGCTCGGCATTCTACCCATGGTAGAATTGCTTGATTAAAGTACATAATGTTACAACTCTGTAACACTCAGGTTAAGATGCAACAATTAAAAAAAATAGGATTACTGGTGTACTTTGCATCTTAGATTCCAATCCCTATAGACACAGGAAGCGAAAATTTTAATTAATCACAACAACACTTATAAAAGCTCTCCATCACTAAGTGTACTAAAAGAATACTTTTTCTCCTAACACATAACTCAATTACTCCAATCTTAAATGAAAAGATTGTATTTTCAAAAGTCTCCAGTGCAAGTCAGCTAGAACACCAGCCCTGAGTCATATTTAACACAAATGTTCCTTCTCAGCATGGATTTGCATTTCATTGATCCCTTACTCTTTTATAAATGTATATATTTCTAATCAAGTACTGAATCCCTTGCTAGAAGTAATCTATAACGTTTTAATGTTAAAACTCAGACTATTCAAGTTTAAAGTTTGTCTGGCAAACCCGAGTAAACGGAGCAATCCCAAGTAAACTCTGGCAAACAAACATAGTACACTCTTTCTACAAGAACAAAAATTCCAAACGGAGTAGTCTTGCAGGGAAACTTAATGCCTGGAAATTAAGGTAAGCTGAGAGCTCAAGAATTTTAAGTATTTCCCACAACATTGAAGGAGTTAATTTTACAAGCTAATTACCCCAGGTGGCAAGAGAAAGGCAGAAATCTTCACAGTAGGTAATACTTGTTCTAACAGGGAAGAAACAATAGGAGAGATCCCATGCCATTGACAAAATCCCTTCTGTCATTTGAACAGAAAATCAAAGTCCTTCTCCAGAAACACAATAGGCAGTAATTGAAATTTTCTTATTCAAGACTATGAATGAGCTGTTCTCCAGCCTCACTTCTTTATTTTTTGGCTTTACTTAATTTTTTTTCCTCCATCTTGTGACCAGACACTTGAGAATTTTGTGCAACACTCACATTGTGGCACTCATTCATCATGTTACCACACATATGTGTGACCAAAGTCATCTGGATGAGCGACTCAACCAGAACTGCCCATGTGCCCAGATGTGCCACCATACAGAAGGGTGGTACAGTGTGACAGCACACAGCCATCGCACCACGTCCAAGCACTTCCAGGAAAGGCTGGAGACACAGCATGACTTCACTGAGTGAGATACAAGACCAGGAGTTTTCCAGTCTACACCTGGTTGATACTTTTCCTGGTGTTCTCATATTTACTATTTTTTGCCCTTCCTTTCCTGAAGAGCAAATGCTGGCAAGTGCTGGTAGTGAGGCTTATGACAGCCTTTTTGCCCAGTCCAAGTGCCTGGTAGCATTCTGCACAGCAGGCTATGAGCAGCAGAATTGCTTTAGAACAAAAATCATGTCTTTTAAAGGATTTGAGATTTCCACAACATAAAGCAATTCTGAAGCTTATGGGGCTTCTAGAGAACAGAAGTAATATAATTATATTTAGAACTTAGAAAATGCAGAACAGAGACAAGAATGATGAAAAGCACTATCCATCCATGTTCAGAAATGGTACGGTAAACTTAAAGGAACACAGACTGAATAAAATAGTCAATTCCTCTTCAGTGAACCAGGTGGCAAACTGTCCACACAAACAATTACTTGGCATTGTAAAGAACTCCATCTCTTGTATGTCACTAGCCAGAAAATTTTCAAACAACAGACACGGGCTAAGGAAGTAACAGATAAGTACATACCAAAGCTACCTATATTCAGAGCAGCTGACTTTTAAGACAAGAGTTAAAATATTGGCAGAGAGCAAAAATAAAACAGCCACGGCAGCACCGGTACCTTGCATGTAGACACATCTTCCCAGCATTTTCCTGAACAAGTTAAAACATTCTAAACCATCTGAGACTTCTAAGTTAAAAACCAGTGAATTACAGCCAGGCTTTGCCATTACAACTAGTTTCAGGTCTTCCTTGCTGCACGCATACCAGACTGTCACATGGACTCTTCAGTAGCTTTACATCATTCTGGGCACTATTTCACTTGTGAAAAAAAAAAGACCTGGACATCTTGCTCACAAGTAAAATTGAGAGAGTGATTTGGAACAGTATAAAGACAGTCATGTACAGACAACTACTCTTTCATGGAAACAAAGCAATACACAAATCCATGGGTTTTAGAGGAAGACAAGCTCTCTTTCTCCATTCAATTAATTCTTTTCAGCTTCCAGCACTTGAAACATTTTTTTGGGAAAAGCTTTATGAATCAAGTCTAGTTCTCAAGGTCTTAATGACATTTAGACATTTAATTAGCAAGCCATCACTTGGACTGGCATCTAAACCTTTTGTCAGGGACCTAATACCATGCCAATTCAAACATCCCATTAGTCTTATATTAACTAAAGAGAAGCCTCATAATATTCTGGCTACTTGATTGCACTGGCATGCATTAGCACAACAGTGGAATGAATCCATCTGAATGCAAGGATATAGATTTACAGTGTATACACGTTAAATTAACAAATATATTCTAGGACAAAAATATAATAACCATATGTGTGTATGAACTGGTACTCAGGCATGCTTTGTGCTTCCTGGTACCCTGGATGAAATGTCAGAGACATTCAAGTGAAAAAAAGGAAAAAAAAAAAGCAAAAAGATTGACTTAATTAAAACTGTTCCATTGATTCCAAGCTATGCCTTACCCATAAAACTTTGTAGAGCTCATTTTGAACCATATTTAGACACTTATACATGTGAATTAAGTATCATCGTTCTGTGTTGTCATTTCTCCCCCAAGACATGTTCAGTGTACTGGATTTTTAAAAAGTCATAAACATATACAATGACACATATAAACAAATAAGCTATATTTGGAATCAAAGAAAAATTAGAGCAGCAAGTGTCCTTTTTCATCTCATATTTCTAATTTAGACCTGTAGTTTTCACTGAAATGACAAAACAAAACATAGAAAAATGCTAGAGCAAATGCTAGAAATCATTTGCATGCATTCCTTGCTTTTGTGGAAACAGTCACTACTCCACTAGACCGGGCTAAAATTAGAGTCCTATACAATGAAATGCTTGTAGTTGAACAACTTGAATACCACGGAACAAAATCCTAACAGAGTAATTCCGCTGAAATACAGGGGAGAAGGAAGACTGGTACCAAGAATGGTTAAAGAAACATGTATGTAAGGAAACTGGGAAGTATTCAGTTGTCTTTAATCCTGGTATTTATAAAGTCTGTAAACAAATATTTTAGTATACTGTCTTATTTTAAAAAAACCAATTTACCTTTATGTTAAAAAAGCAACTGTGTGGAAGGATATATGGTCATATATTGGATTCTGCTAAGCATGGAATCTCATGCATCTCAGCACTGCCCGCTGACACCATCTTCTCAGCAGTGACAGGTGACAATTGTAGCATCAGGGTTACTGGCACTGAAGCTTTTACTCCAAAAGTGCTGACAAATACACTGCTGATGCCAGAAGTAAGTAAATTGTAACATAGCCAGAAGTAAGTAAATTGTAACATAATCAGCTTTGTTAAATTGGTCTAGACACCAGAGTATAGCAGGTGCTATACAGCAAATTTTTTTTTGTACAGCACCTGCTGACAGCCAACAATTTCACCCAAACTTCATTCCACATCCGTCTTTCATGACTAATACAGAGTAATCAAGGAGACTTTACTTGAGCCCTTGGATTGCAAAGTCTGTGGGAAACAGATTATAAGGAGCAGAGATCTTAAATGAGCAGAAAATACAGGCGTTGCAAACAATCTCAGTGAGAGGAGGCAGGCACTGAACTCCAGAAATCCCATTATTCAAGGCATATATAGCATTTTCTTTGAAGAATGTCTAACAAATACCTGTATCTCTCCCCCCACAACATAGCTGAATTCTAAAAGACACAACTAAAAAAACCAAAACCCACAAAAAAAAAAAGTATGGAGGAGTTCAAGATGACTTCGGTCTTGTATCCCTTCTACTATAGTAGAAGAAGCACAGCAACTCAGACCTTTACGACCCATGCTCTGCACATCACAAATGGGAATTTTTCACTCAAAGAACTCCTAAACATGAGGATAAGAGACACTCTTTCCTTCAGGCAAGCATTAGGGGCACTGGAAGGGCATTGGTGCAGGTCTGAAAGTACAAACTTTTCTTTCAGAATGAAAGCTGATTTCCCTTTGTCATGAAAATGAAGTGTCTACTTACGTGCTTGAAGCTTTTACTGAACAGCAAAATGGTTAAGATGGCCAGCATTTTCATTGAAACAAGCAAGTTGCTACAGAACACTAAAATTTCAAACCAGGAACTACATCAACTATGGGAAAAGTATTTTTTACTAAATAGGCAAGAGTAGTGCAAAGGTCACCCACTTGGACCCTTAAAAGACAATGCGTAGACTTCTGACAATGTTTCAAAGCGTTGGGCACTAGAACTCACCATTTAATTGCATGAAAAAGCTAACAAATGAAGGCATGCCAAATTTCTGGTCCTACAAACAAGCTTCGGTTTTTTTGAATAGTTAAGACCAACATGACCAACCATCAAGATCAATATGATTACCAAAAGACTTTCTGACACACAAAAAATTACTTTCAAATGTATTTTCAAAACACATCAAATATTAGAATGGTGTTTTGGAAACAAGTAACCACGGAAAAGAGACATGAAATCTGAGCAGCACTAACCAAGATGGACACTAGCAGTATGACACTAAGAGGTCAGCAACTTGCGACAAATTGGAAGTTCTCAGCAAGACTTGCATCTGAATTTAGAACTACAAAGACAGCACTACTATGACCTGTGTCCAAGAGGAACAGCTGGGGAACTCAGTATTTTTATTCAGACACTGTACATATACTATACAACTTAATATAATTAAGAACTTGTTTGATCAAACTACTTCACTTCATTTCCAAAAGAAATGTCTTGTTTCATAGTTTCATGAAGCTTAGCCTGTTCCAACAGATGTCAGACTTACAAAAGCAATGGAGGTAACTGTTGATGACCGAAATGACAATCAACACTGCTGCAGTCAAAAAATGTTGCACTATCCAATAACCTCTTTAGGGATGGTTCAAGCAGACAAGGAATGGATTGGACAACTAAACTAGATCAAAGAAATTAGGCAACTTTACTCCACTGTTTTGTTAATAAAGAAGCATTTAAAATGTTTCAATTCTCAATAATTGAATGTTTCAATGTTTCCATTAGAAGTAAAATGAAAATAAAAGCTGTTACTACATCATACTAGTAGAAGAAACCTTGACCATCTACGAGGATAACAAGTAGCATGACTGCTTCTTGTAGAACACGAACAGACTTGCTCAAATTCTTACACCAAAGCCTCACAAAATACTCTTATAGCTAGGGAATTACAGGACAGACCTGTTACCATGGCTGTTTCCAAACAAAGCTGGTTTTTTTTTTTTAAAGAGCCTATGAAGCAGTGGGGGGAAATGTTGGAAAATTCTTTTAACCTTAAAACAATAGCATTTGATCCCTATCCATGACTAATGCTTAGTTAATGATATAACTTTCCCAATAACTTTTCTAAATAATTGTTTTAATTAACTTTTCTAATTTATTGTTTTAATTAATCATAAACAGTGTAAATTTCTGCTCTGTCACTGTAGCCAGCAGTTAGCAAAGTTTGTCACAGCCTGCTATTGTGGAACACAGTTTGGGAAAATTACTGAAACTTTGCTAAACCAACTCCAATCAACTTTGATATGCTTCCGTGATCTCAGACCTAGGAGGAGGTTAACAAAGGCTGGGAGAGAGATCTATTGCTGAAACTGGACACAAGGAATGCAGAATTTATGGACCCCAAGGACATTCTGCAGAACCCTGAAATAAGAAAGTAACAAAGACAATTCAGCAATTACATTGAAACCCTCTCTATCTGGGATAAAGATAATAAAAGGAGTGAAAATGTGGAGTAATCAGGATGAGAAGCAAGGAATCAATAACCAATAGAAGATGGATTACTAATTAATGAAGATAATTACCCAATTTATAGACAATGAACATTAATTTCTTTGCTTGCTACAATGCATAGTGAAAAGTTCTGACAGTGGGTGTGGATGTTGGGTGGAGCTATCCCCATGCACTCAGCAAACTGAGTAATGTCAACTTCCTAACCTAACAAACTGGTTGGAGAGTATTTCAGTGATGCGTCTGAAACAAAAAACATTTCTAAAAAAATTACAAACTAAAAGAGCGTACTCTCCAAGCTACAAAATTCCAGTGCCATTAAGTACGTATCAACATGGTATATTCTTTCCCATTCCATCCTACATATGCTCGCAAACACAGCCAAAGAAAGGTTCATTAATGTTAACTATGCAGCAGGACTTTCCAAAACGTATGTTCAGCAGATAAATAGTTTGTGCATTAAAAAATAGTACATGCTATCTGCAAAAAAAATACTATCCTCTTGCATAACAAAGAGCCTGCATACCTGTGAAAAAAGCCATTTTGACAGGCAGTCCTCTTGTAATAGCATTCACTACTGCTTTTTAAGAAACTGTGTAAGCTTGATCTTCAGATCTGTGCTGCAAGCAATAACTAAACCTTCCTCTTCTCCTCCCTGCAAACAAAACCACTGAAACACAGGACCAGTTATAAACTCACCTCAATTTTACCTTTCTCTGCAGCACACCCTTTTTTGCAGCTGTATGTCGTAATTAAAGAGAAGCCAAGGAGTGGCATGAAAAGCAGTATTACTTTCATCAAACTCTCCTGGCAAATGAATAATTTCTGAGAGCAGAAATCAGTTTCAAGCAAGAACTTTCTATGCACATTGAGAAACAGCTACCTATAGCAATCAGGAAAACCACCTTTACAACGTCTTGTCTAATGAATCGTAGAGAAGAAAAGAGTCTACAACTCTATCCCAATGGAGAAGGACATGAATTTATTACAAAACTACTTCTAAAAAACTATTAATTATAAAACCCAAAAGCAAGAAACACTTGTCACGACAAAAATCTCTGCACACAATCTCTGCCGTGTTTCTTTGTTTTTAATAACACACTAGAATTTCCATGAAATTATTCCAACACAAAGCCACATGACATATAACGAGCAGATTGGACAAATTCCTTATAATAATTCTGATGTAGTAATATTTTGCTCCTATCTCTCTGAAGTTTATTCTGTTTCTCTGAACATAACACATGCAGCAACATGAGATACAAGTCCATTCCGTATATACCCGAACATAAAGTCTGTGACCAAAGATATTCACAAAACTTTTGCACAAAAAGTCTTGCAAAGACACTGATGGGTAACTTCCACTGAAGTTACAGGGATACATTTAATGTTATAGTATTTTTATTTACATCTCTATGTTTGAACCTCATTTCTTATTTATATAACCAGTCTGTATTATATTTTTATTCACAGTCTTACTTTTCCATATTCCCAAAACCACTTACAAAATAATACACACGAAAAACACAAACCCCAAAACCAAACAATTCACACGTTAGGAGACAAACCAAAATAAGGAGCAGGAATCCACTTCAGCATATACAGTGACAGCTGTAAGTTCTATCCTGACATGCTTAGTCCGGCATTCAAATAATTTTTTTAGAGTCAAAGAATCATTTAGATTGGAAAAGACCTTGAAGATCATCAACATCAATAACACTGCCAAGCCATCACTAAACAATGTCCCTAAGTGCCACAACTATATGTCTTTTAAGTACTTCCAAGGACTTAAAAATGAGAACTTCTTTCACCATTTTGTGATATTCCATTACTTCCCTTGGCAGCCTGATCCAATGCTGGACAAGCCTTTTGGTGAAGAAATTTTCCTTGATATTGCACCTAAGCCTCCCCTGGTGGAACTTGTGATTGCTTCCTCTTGTCCTGTCATTTGTTACTGGGGAGAAAGAGATCTCCACCTCACTACAACTTCCTCTCAGGCAGTTGTAGGGAGCAATACAGTTCCCGCTGAGCCTGTTTTTCTCCAGGCTACACATCCCCAGCTCCCTCACCTGCTCCT
>VXBT01006000.1:0-23398 GCA_013400235.1 Oriolus oriolus
TTTTAACCCTATGCTATCAGTGTGACCTTCTCCATACTGATATTTGTTGGTGGCTCTGATGCTTATTGTCAGTATTTCAGTATGCACTATGCTTGCATCAGGACACCTGGCCTCTTGGTAGTGGAGCTCATGTCTGCCCACACCAGCAAACAGGGCCACAAACTGAGAAAAAATGTGCCCAGCTGCTCGGACAGGCAGGAGAGTGCCTGTTACCACAAGTTAGCATGCCATGCTTGGGAGTGGTTGCTCGTTCAGGAGAACATGCTCGTTTTGCTCTTCTTTGTAACTAAGTCTATTCTTATTACCACCCCCTCAATTTTACAGAAAAAAATGTATATGAATAGTGTTGCAGGATAAGCTTTATGAATCTGGAGTGAGGGCCTTTGAAGCATCTTTTGGGCAACAGTTACTTGTTTGCCCAGAGCTTGATAAAAATGGTGAAAGAGCTTGTGAGCAAATAGGTAGCCATGAGGCTAAGCTGGTTTGTGGCAAGGACATGCATTGTCATTATCTTTGCTATAGGTACTTCAGTGAAGGAATATAACTGCACTTGTGACCTATAATGAGATCTTTATATCTGATCAGAGCAACAATTTATTGAAACGGTTGGAGCAACTACCAATAAGGAAAATTAAGAGGCATTTGAGAGGCAGATAGCGTTATTTTGTGTGGCTTGGCGTGGAAATAATGAACTTGCTGCAGCCATCAGCTGTGTAAGTGTTCACAAAACTATTACGTCATAGTTCAACAAAAAGTTTTGTACTCTGGTAATTTTTTGTGACAGAGTGTGAAAACATTTCCTAAGGCCCGTATGCCTTTAGTGGGTTGCCCTTTATGTTACACTAAACTGAAAGAGCATGTGTGTTTAAGAATATCCAGCACTCAGCTCCACAAATACAGGCTTTCCTAGCCCCTGTGACTTCTAACAGGATTACTGGCATGCCCAGCACAACTGTAAGTCAGGATTACTGGCTTTACTCAGCACAGCTACAAGTCTGGCTTGATGTCAGCACTTACTAAGATACAGATGATATTAGCTTCAATTCTCTTCTATTGCAGAAAATATATTACGTGCTCTATTCATTTCTTAGTCAAGTATGTCCATATGTCTACTGAGCTTTAGTTATGGTCTGTATTTTTCAGGAAAAATATTATAAAATGTGCTGTAGTTATACAATTAGAGATTAGAGGTTTTAAAACAGAATGTTCATGTACTGGAAGGAATGTGCAGAAATAGATGCAATGTCTTTTTTTCTTTGTTCTTACTTTCAGTCTTTTGAAAGAGTTTTAGTAGAAAACAAGCTGCATGGCCTTTCTCCAGCTCTCTCTGAAGCCATCCAGAGCATTTCTCGCTGGGAACTTGTCCAAGCTGCGCTCCCTCATGTGCTGCACTGCACTGCAACATTGCTCTCCAACCGGAATAAGCTAGGTTAGTGCTCATGTGAGGTTGTTTTCCATTACTGAAGTTATCAGTTAAAATATGACAGATTGTTGCTCGGTATGCCAACATAGTCAAAATGCTTAGAATTCTACTTAGTTTCTTCTGGGGATTGTCATTCTTGATGATTGTCTTTCTCACTGGTAGAATGGTAATCTGTGAAAGCATCCCCGGTGAAGTTTAGTAGTCTGATGAGCTAAAGAGTCAGAGTAGTTCAGTAACATTTTGCTAGTTATTTACCAGCAGTAATAGAACTTGCTTTAGCACCCAGCAGGCACAGGTTCCCTGAAGGAATACATATTTCTTTCAAGGCATGCTGCAGTGGTCAGTTGCAGCAGGAACTTTAAATATCTTCCGCTTTGGGGGTTTTTTCTTCCTATTTTTCTTTTTATTTAGACCAATGCATGTGACTCTCAGCAGATAGTCAATCAGACAATAGAGAGGCAAATGGAAATCCAACTTACTTTACTTACTTTTGTACAGATTTCAGCAGTGATTTCAGCAGGAATTTGCTTCCTGAGACATTCCAGTAGGGAACATTAACAAGATACAGTTGAGCACCTTGCATTGCTCACTGGCATTTTGTCTTATTCAACAAAGTCAAACAGAGAAGACTGTTGAGTTAGTTTCTTTTGGGACCACTCTATGTCCATGCTGCTGTCCATGCCCTGTGGCTGACATTGCAGAGACTGAACTCCAAATGCTGTGAAATAAATGGAGGCTTCTGATTTAGGAGTTTTCAAACATAATGAGACAGAATGCTGGTGGTTTTAATTGTAGAATTTTAATTTTCAAATGCTTATCTGGGATTTGGATGTCCAGCCTCCAGTGCAACTCTGAAACAATCTCAGCAGTATCATTAATTGAAACCCTGTGAGATACTGTGACACATTTTTCCACACAGGGCATCAGGATAAGCTTGGAGTAGCTGAAACAAAGCTTCTTCACACTCTCCACTGGATGCTGCTGGAGGCTCCTCAAGACTGCAGCAATGACCGATTTGGAGGAGACAGAGGCTCTAGTTGGGGAGGGAGCAGTAGTGCCTTTATCCACCAGGCTGAAAACCAAGGATCACCAGGACATTCCCGGCCCAGCGTCATGACTGATGAGGAGGAGAATAACAGAAGGAAGTTCTTCCAGAATTCCATGGCCACAGTAGAGCTATTTGTGTTCCTCTTTGCTCCCCTTGTCCACAGGATTAAAGTAAGTGGTACACTGATGGGGTTCTTGTGTGGAGACAGCTCTGAGCAGGAAAGGAATGATTCTGCCTTTGTGATTGTTATTTAATTCAGCCTACAGTGCACACTGGTGTACTACTGGCAGTGTTTTACCAAGCTGGCAGAATACCACTGCCACTGGGAAGAAATCCTTCCAGTGACATGAACAATCACCACAGCATCAGGCAGGCACAAAGACAAAAAAATACGGGAATGCCAAAGACACGTGGCCCCTGTGAAGTCTCTGGGATACTGAAAATTGCGGAAAGGATAATGAGCTTTGACTTGCTCCAGTGATTCTCAACCATGGCTCAGAAAAGCCTTGCTAGATTTTCAGGCATTCCACCATGGGGCTGCCACTGGGATTTGTTGTTGTCATCACTAATCATCTTGATGCTAATTACCAGGACGGTGTTATAAGCATGGCAGTGGCAAACGCAATGGAGCATTGCTTTGCTCTGAAGTGTGAAGCAGGCTGCAGGCCTCCTGTCTGCTGAGGTTTCTCTGTTAATTTTATGCTGAGTGCATCAGCTTTGCAGAGTGATGTGATGAAAAGACATTTTCTGCATGCTCTGACTCCTGCCTCTGGGAGGCTGCCATTTAGCCTTTATGTTTCCAGCTAGGCTTCAGAAAAGAGTAGGTTCTTGAAAAAAGGACTATAAAGTCATGAAGTGATGGGGCTGTTATCTGTTCTAATCCTACCTTATAAGCTGCAACAGTTGAAGAAGGTAGGAAGGAACAGGAAATAACGGATAATCTTTTGATTAAGGCAGGTAAAAGCAAGACTGGAGAACTAGATTCTTTCTCTACTTCTGCTACAGAGTCCCTGTACAGTAGTGTTAAATTTATTTAGCCCAAATTTTTCATACTTGTTTGCTAGTTCTGTGTGGGCTACTGGGACAGGACAGGAAGAAATACTGAATTGTTCCCAGTGCTATACAAAAAATGCAGGCTGCCATTTGAATAAATGAACTGAAACTGGAGGTAGACCTTTGCTATTAGATATTGGAGTTCCAATTTTTTATAAAAATCTTCCTGGCGTGTCATTTACAAGATGAGGTTAATAACAGTATCTCAAGTTTACCTTGAAAATCTCTGAGATCTCTGGAATACTGTGGTGATGAACATTGAAGAGCCCATTAAAACATGCACGTTTCATCAAAACAATGTGCAGGAAAGGAGTTAAATGAGGCATGTAACTGGTTCACTAAGTGAGCTTTGTCCTATCTGTGTCACTTCCAAGTCTCAGGGGAAGGATACTACCTGATCAGGTAACCAAAGTAATGCATGGGATCAAGGAAGATGACACATGTTTGCATAGACAGACCTAAACTATTGAATTCCTAACTTCTGGGAGGATTTATGTCTTGAGCAATGTGTTTTTAAATCAGGCTTTGGGGGATGCATGTAGTTCTGTAACTGCATAGCTGCAGGTAGAAGTGTTGGCACATCACCACAAGCTAGGAGTGCAAAGCGAAAATGCAACGTTACTGCTACCAGGTCTAAAAGCCTTGCAAGTCACTATTAGTAAAAACAGTAAATAAAGCCAAGCTTAGTTTAAGCCAAGCTTGTGAGTTGATTATGATGAGAGAACACTAACAGAGGGTAGGGAATAGAAGGGCTGGAGAGCTACAAGAAGTCAGTTCCTGCCATTCCTTTGGCTCTGTCTGCACCATCCATTCCAACTGCCAAGGCATGTGGGGCTGTGTCAATAGGAGAGTGTTGTGCACCTATAATTATGCCACCAAAACTGCAGTTACCATGTTTGTTTGCCAGTCGGGGATAGCTGAGGCTATAGTGACATCTATGTCTCCTAATGTAGATCTGACTTTAGGTCAAGTGCACAGCTGCACCTTGATCCTAAGATTTACTTGCGTACTAATTTATATGATTTTAGCTGCTTGCATATGTAAAACAGCAATAGCACAAGTGTGAGTAGTACCAGTGTCTCTATGTATTGACAGAGTTCAGGTACTAACAGTGCTAATGATAACAGCAGTAATGTATACCACTACTTCATAGTAATCTGTTACATGTTTCCTCAATTTCTAAGTAATGCTTTAATATTTAGTATTCTTACTCTTTTGGGGAAGAAGTTCAAGTCTTAGAGTGTAAATACTGAAGTTGAGCTTGAATATGGAGCAGAAAGTGGTTATGTATAATTAAAAGGGATACTTTCTGACAGGAATGGCCTTTTCTATTACAGCTTCATGTCCCGGGAAAAACAGTGTTCATTAACTAGAATAGAAATTTCATCTGAAAAAAAAAATTATACTGAAATTTCCCCATGTTTTTTTACTAGCCATAGTTGACATGTATTGAGCCTGCTGAGTATTGTCAGTAGCCCTTGAGTTAGCATATACTGACTGGACAACTGCACATGGTATCACTTATTTCTGTGCATCGGAGAAATGACAATCTTCGTAGACTGGAAACAACTGGAAAAACATGTTTTTCTTTTTAGGAGTCTGATCTGACTTTCCGGTTGGCTAGTGGCCTTGTTATTTGGCAGCCAATGTGGGAACACAGGCAGCCTGAAGTTTCTGCCTTCAATGCTCTTGTAAAACCCATCAGGAACATCATTACAGGTCTGTGACTTTGCTACGGTAATGTAGCTCCTGAGATATGGGAAACCTTTCCCTTTGTTTGCCTGATGCTGCCCTTACATTCTGTAGCCATCGTGTATGAAGGAATATGTTGATCCTGCAGGAACTAGTAAAACCTTAGAGTAGTTTAAGGTTGCTTCTGCTCAGAGTCAACTGACATTTGCATAATAATTAAATAGGAGATGGGAGAACCATCACAAATAGGAAATTATTAGCTTTTCAGTAGAGTTATCATTTCTGCCAGCCTCATATAATTTCTGTTAGCTTTATCTTCCTTAGTTGCTAAGAAGGGCAAAGACATCTTGCAGCAGCCTGACATGAGCGAGGAAATCTTTCCCAAACTGGCGCTGGACAAAAATGAACAGTGAAGAGCACACAGGTGGTTCTTCTGCTATTTAAAATTTTCTTTCCAGCATGTTATGAAATTTAAAAAGGTAGTTTCAAGAGAGTCCAGTGAAGGCCTAGGTTGTAAATTCACTTTTGCATACTGGAAAGAGTTGCTCTTCCTTTGTGCTGAAGCCATAGTGAGACGAGTTGGGTGCTTAGGCTTCCAAGGCTTTGTCTTCCAAGTCTTTTTGTCTGGCCTAGTCCTAAAGAAACTTTTTTACTGTTATGTTTTAGACAAAAATTTTTTTATAATTGCTGCAAGGTGGTGAATTGAAAGTGAGTGGGGTATACTGCTGTAGCATTGCTTCCAGTTCTCAAAAGCGTGGAGCTATAATTTTCACCATAATGAAAATATAATTCACTAAATTAGATTTTTCTGATAGCAGGTCAATTTTGGATGTCATATTTTGTTCTGAAGACTTTGTAGACCTACTGGGACAGTCCAGAATTAAAAAGATTCAAGTCTTCCCAATGATTTAAAACAGTCTTTGATGTCATGCTCTTTGTCCCTCTGCTTCAACTTCTAGAATTAAAATACAGTATTTCAGCCCTGGCACTAACAAATAGAATTAGTCCTAAGTTTTCTCTGACTATTGGAATTTTTTCTATAGGTCTGTGTGTGGTCAGAAAATCCTTAAAAATAACTTCAGGAGTAAAGGATGAAAGGAAAATGCTCCATTATGTTTTGAAAGTTTTTTCAGCAGGACAGAAATAGTAATTGGGATGAGGTCTTTTATGTCTAGGACGATGCTGCTATGTTAGCAGTGTCTCAAACTCGGAAAAAAGAAAGTGAAATTTACTTAAATTTTCCTTCAAACAACAAATTAAAAAATCTAATGAAGAAGCTTTGCAATATCTGTTTTGCAGACAGTCTGATTCAAAGTCATATCTGCACAATTTTTAACAGGATTTCAAGACTTGTCATCCTAGTCTGTGTGATGCCCTTGGTCTGCTACAGTATCACAGATCAAACTTTCTGTATGACATCCATGTATTTCCTGTGCTGAAGGCATTTGGCAAATTCGAAATCATAATACACTCTGAGTGATGTAACCTAGAAAAGGACCTGATTATATGTACAAATGGGATGAAGAACTCCAAAATAAAAGTCACCTGTCTGCACAGGAAAACACAATGGATGGAAAATGGATTTAGGATGAAATTTATATTCAAATTTAATTTTAAAGAAATGGAGATTTTCAGTAGACAGTGTTGTTGACAAGACAATGGAAAGAACTGAAAGAACTAAACCAGTCATATTTTCTTTTTATGGCTATTACTAGTGCCTAGGTAGTCTGCCAGCAGATAGATGCTGCTTTTGTTTTCTGGTTTATCCTTGTATTATAATATTTTATAATAAGTACATTATAATGTAGGAGGTGTTTTCTGAAATGTCCTGCTTTGACTTCTTTTATCAGCCAAGAGGAGTTCTCCCACCAAGAATCAGAGTGTGGCTTGTGAATCCCCTAATCTGGATAGTGGACGTACTGAGGTAAATGCTTTGCTAAGGTTTGACAAGCTTCAATAAGGTGCTGAGGGAGGGGGGAATAAATACTGAAAGAGAACTTGCAGTTTCCACCCTAAAGTATTCCTTCTCCAGAAATTACAATTATTCTCAGCTCTTCACATCTAAGGCTCCCAACCTTGTTTGCTGTGGGACCAAAGGGTATGGGGTATATCTATTTGGATCTCCTTGGCCTTATCCTGTCTTACAGGATGGAAGCCGGATCTTGTGTATGGCAGGAGGGTTGGAGCTTGATTTTAAGGTCCCTTCCATCCCCAATCGTTCTCCTGGGCAAGAGCCTTGTACAATGTATAATGTATCCTTTGCTTGTACAATGCCTTGTATTGAGAAGCCCTAGCCTTGATTAGTTTTTCCATGGTATTATGGTGTAAGTAACGGTCATGTCTAAGCTCAAATTGCAGTTATAAAACCAATATGGGAGAGGTACATGTATTTGTATATCTATTTTCTTTTTTGCACCTATCTAAAGGGACTGCAGGTGGTCTGTGAGACAACGCAGCCAGATTCTCTGCCTCCAAAGGCTTCTGTTTCAGCATGTCATCCTGGAAATTCCTTGGATGGCAGCATATCCTCCCAAACCTCTCAGGAGAGAGGTACTGCACATCCCAGGTACAAAGACCTTCAGGAGAAACTTGGGCTCATGCGTTTCAGTGGCGGAGGTCACACAAGTCCTTTATCTTGAATGCACTCTTGTCTGTACATGCTGAGGGTGCTGGATGTTTGTATCAAATTCTTAATTCAACAAATCTCAGTTCTGGGTGATGAAAAAGGTGGCAGCACATGTTACTCAATGCTGCTTTCTTTGGAGAAATCTCTAGCTGGCCTGTTGGGACAGTTTCTTCGGTCTTTTCTAGAATGTTTGTTTCTTACAATGAAAGACTGAAAAAATAACCAGCAGGTTCACCCCTTCTAGGCTGGGTTCAGCTTCAGGCAACTGGTATATTTTCTGGCTTCCTTCTGACCAGATTTTCTTTCCCCCTAGCAAAGAATTTTTGCAAGCTTCTCTCCCTTGCCTTCATTATGCCTCCTTTGCATCCTGCTGCATAGCTGGCTTTAGAATACTGACCCAAAGGAACAGACTAACAAAGAAGCACAGCCTTGCAAACATGCTTCCAGCTTGTCCTGCAGTGCTCAGGCTGTGGTTTTCCCGCTTGGCACCAATAAAATCATCTAGATTTGGGCACATCAAGGTAGAACTAGATTTTCGGTAATGCTGGACACTCAGTAGTGCCATAAAGTAAATCAAGGTGATGAGTATTTTCAGATATTTTGGAGAGGGAGTGCCATAATTTTAAGTCTCTGTTGATTTAAGAGTGTCACTTAAACTTCTCCTGAAAACTTTGGTCCTGTTGCATCTCTTTTGAGAAATGTCATATCCAAAACACTGCAGTTTTAAGAAATGGCGTCATTACAGTGACAGAAGCAGTATAGGATGGAGTGATTTTCTGGATATCATCTAGGAACAGCTCTGATTTCTCAAATGGGAGCTCAGGGCATCTTTTCACTGTTGCAAAGGAAAAAGCTATTCATTAAGGCTCTCATCCCATCAAGAAGATTCCCTTGGGATTTTTTATCAAGCCTGTTGTCAGTTCTGGATCTTTATTTGATTTGTATTAATGTGAGCCCATAAAACTGAAGGTGGGGACAGAGCTGCCTTTCTGTGTGTGAACACTATTGCTCGGAGAGTACACAGCTGTAAAAAAAATAAGCAGCCTTTTAAGAAGACAGAATCAGGTGATCAATTTGTCAAGCAGGGTCTGGTGGTTGCCATGGGGATGAAGCTTCAGACAGGCTTTGAAGAGAGCATCATTATGCCTCCTCATTTGCAGGACTAATTGATGAGTTAAAACTGTGCAGGGAGCTTTGGTTGCCAAGCAACAGACAAATGGGAAACAAATGTTGTTTACTCTGCTTACCAAGAGCCAAACTATTCCTTTGTCCTTGGCCAGGGGTTGAAGGAAAGCTACATTTCCACTTTCCCTGCAGTCACAGGCAACCACGAGCTGATTAAACAAGCACTAGATTTTCCTCTAAATGAAGTACAGAGTTAAATTTCTGGTTCTTCAGAAACTGTTTAAACAAGTGTCTCTCCTCCACTCAGTGTAATTTTCCATGTAGCGATGATACAGTTTAACCCTGAAGCAAATAAAGCCACAGCCCTTTATCCAGCTGCTGCCTTGAACAGGCTGCCTGGGAAATAGACTTTGCAGGAAGGACTTATATTTCATAAGGAGAACATGCCTTGCTCCAGCCTGTGTCATGCCTCAGGTTTGCCTGTGCCACAGATAGGGGAGCATGAAAGACTGTTTAGCCCTATACACTGCTCAGAGTCTTGCAGAGACCAGGGAGCAATGCATCGCATTTCACAATTGCTACTGGGATGACGGTTTTTATTTCCTTTGCTGGGATACTTTGAGTATATATCTGGGTTTTCACAGGCGAAATCTATGTGACACAACCTAGACTTCAACAAAACCACCCTTCACATCAGGTTTATGGGGAAAATGTTACAGTATATTCCCATTTCACATTGTTTTCTCCTTCCTAATTCAGTTTTTCAGGTTTTTATAACAGCTCATTTCAAGGCCGTCAAACTTGCAGCCTGTTTAGCTGGAATACAGCAGTAGGGAAGAAGCTTTGAATCTGTGTATTATGTATAGCGTGGCATATGCTGACACACACAGGCTGGTCTGCAGTCGGCAAGCGCCTCCGGCATTGGCCTGTGGGGCTGGCAGCAAACCAGCTCCTGTGGGTTTGAGCTCTAGATCCATGCATTGATCCAAGCCCAGCCTTTACACCTGTTCCCTGTTTCCAAGCATGTAAGATGGAGCAGGGTTCATGTGATTCCAATTGATGTCAGTGTTCAATGCACACTTCTTTCTCCTATGCCAGTTCCATACCTGCCTTGGATGCACAAGGCAGAGATCCAGCAAAGCACTTGACACATGCACTTCACTTGAGCACTCAGAGGTCCCACTGGTAAGTATTGCTGCTGTTCCCTAAGGCTTTTCTGGACTGTGGCCTTGGACCTATCTGTTTAGAATGTGGTAGTTCCTAGCTGGAGATGAGGATGTCCTGTCCATGGTGTTTGCATGCTGTTTTGCAGAGCTGATAATAAAAATGGCTTTTAACAAAAAACAAAACACAAACTTGATGTTCTTGTGATGATTCTCAAATGCCTGAGAATATAGTGCATGAAAGTGTTCTTAATTTATAAATTTAATAAAGAATCCCAAAATCTCAGAAATAAGCTGGGCACAGAGGTATGTTTCTAATACACATTCAAAATGTGTACTCAGCAGACAAAAAAAAAAGATTTCCAGAGTTGCTGCCCCACCCCCAGGATTTCATACCTCTCTTGCCATGTGATTCTCATTCCTCTGACTCCCTTTGACTTGCTTCTTTTCTGACAGATTGTCTCCTGACAGCTAGTGACCATACAGAGGGTAGATCAGGCCAGTTGTACTCTTCTGGGAGAGAAGTGGTATAAAAGATTAGGAATAAAAAGTATGGGCATTTTATTGCAAAAAGATTGGCTATGAATGACGTATGATGCCTTTGAAATCTGAAATTTCTAGATTCTCATTTTTGATGCTCACTGCAGATGTCTTGCTTCTGTGTGCATTAATTTCTACAATACTTACTAAATTCCATATTAAAATCCATTGGGAATTTAATAAGGCAAGAAAATTATAGTTAGGGCTTAAAAATGTGCTTTTCTCTAGAACAACTCAGCAAAGAATGTCCATAATAGTAACTTTCACTTATAATAGGAATCCATTTAATTAGCTTAAAGGGTTAACTAACTTAGCTGCCTTGCCTGCTTTTTCTTAAGTAAGGCCTGACATGGGCAGATGTAAACCATTTCTAAATATGTATTACTAGTATCAGAACAGCAGATGCTCTGGGGTTGTCTGTTTTCTGCTGAACAAATTATTCAGTTAGCACGGGTGCTGGCGGCTTATCTTCAGATCACGCTTGCTTGTTTAAGAAAGCAACCCTATCCAAGAAAACACTTAATAGCATGTACTGGAGTCCTCTGGGAAGCTGAAAGCTAAATATCCACTTACGTGTCTTCAATAATGCTTTCCTCAGTTACGTACCTTAGTCCCAAAGAGTCAGTTCTTTATGCGGAGAGCAGAGTATCTAAGAAGGCCTAAGGAGTCTGATGACTTACATTTCTACTCCTGCTTTTTGGAACAGGGTGTCCTTGGTGATTCCACCATGCCAGAAGTCTCGCTATGCTACGTACTTCGATGTGGCTGTGCTGCGCTGCCTGCTGCAGCCACACTGGTCCGAGGAGGGCACACAGTGGTCACTGATGTACTACCTGCAGAGGCTGAGGCACATGCTACAGGAAAAACCAGAGAAGCCACCTGAGCCAGAGATTACCCCTTTGCCAAGGCCTCGCAGCAGCTCCATGGTGGCTGCTGCACCCTCTCTGGTGAACACCCACAAAACCCAGGTGAGCAGTTGCCATCAATAAGAAAATAACTACATATGTGGTGATGCTGCGAGGTGGTGATTGCTGAACAAGTAGTGATAGGCACAGCTTTGGTACTGACTCATTTGCACGGAGGTCAGATACTTGCACTGATTCAAAAATAGACCCTGAGAACAATGAGTGTTTTGGAGGCAGAATCCGATGCAGAGGGTCAGAGCTGGTGACTGCTGAAAGCTGGAGTGTTGATTTGGGATAATTAATCTAGGGTGAACTGGGATAATATCAGTTTTTAGTGTGAGAATGTACTAATGTAGTTGTCAGAAGAAATGGTTACCAATGCCTTTGTATTACAGTGTAATGGTCAGGACCCACTGAGCTTCTCTGGTGTACTCCCTCAAATGAGAGAAAAGGAACTGCATTTGCAACAGTATTGCACACTCCAGACAAACACTTGTGTTAAAATATTGAATTAGACTTGGCAAACAGTGGCAGTGACCAAAAGCTCTCCATGTTGTTACTTCTTCTGCTGTTATTCTTATTGCATAACTTTTGTATTTGCCAAAAAATTCTTAGTAGAGAAACTGTCCTAATAGGTGTCAAGTTGTGCTCCCTGTTTGCTGGACAATGAACCCTGTACTCCTGACCTTGGTGTAATAAAGATCTTTGTGTTTGAGCTTAAAAATTTTTTTTTTGGGTTGCTCACCTGTTCCAGGGATAAAAAGGAGATGTTGTTGCAGTTTCAGTTAATCTCCTTGTGGATTTGTGCTACTTTTAGGTTGTGCCCTCTTTTTCTGTCATGTGGGCTTTTAGCAGCAAATGCTGATTTACTTAGTTGATTGAACTGCATAACAAAATTTAGCAGAGATTTTACTTTTGCCATCCAATTTTATGACACCCTTGAGTAAAAGACTTGTTCATTTTGTTATCAAATGTCTTTTTTTGAGTTGAAAATCTCAGAATTCATGGTGTTTTTCTTAAAATCACTGCTTTTAAGGCTCTGACAGATTTTCACTGGAAGGAAGGTGAAACATCTTTTCTCCAGTAGTGCCCAGATGCTCAAAATCTAGAAGACAAGCATAAACTACGTAAATATTACTACCGTTAGTTTTAGATCTCAGGACTTTATAGACATTCTTACCATTTTTATGAGAGCTGGTGGTTACTTGTGGTTCTAAAGACTCAGCAGCATTGTTTAAATTGTATTATACTTCAGTGTCATTTCTAGAACATGTTTCATCCCTGTAAAAGCTTGACATAGCTCCATTAAGGCCATGTGATAAGAATTACTATTCAATCTTAATCTACCTGTGCATGGAGATTTTATAGGATTGCTGTGCATGTGCAGAAAACCCTCTTTAATATCATCTCCTGGAGGGAAAATTGAAATATATTGCTGTTGATGTGTTTCACTATTTGCATGCATGTATTGTCCCTTTGCTCTTGCTCATAACAACCTAGTTGTTTTGCATATTAGCAAGTTCAGCTCTCAGTGCAACAGGGAGTGCAGTCAGCGGTTTACAGAGGCAGTATGAATGGTATTGTCTTCCACAGGCACTAGTTGCACTAGTGTTGCCCTGATTGTTCTCTTTATGCTGTAAAACACTTCTCTTCTTTCACGCGCTTAGCTATGTCTTGGCTTTCTAAGCTGTTTCGCTTACAGAAAACTGCTTTGCCGAAGACTCCATTGCTCTTTTCTAATGTTTTTTTTTGTTAAATGCATTTGGCAATTCCAGTTGGGTACATTGTAGCTGTTAAAGTGAGCACTCTGTCCAGGGCATGTTTCTCTCCAAGGCTGACTTTGATTGCATTCGTAACTTGTGTGTCAGTCCTGTGTATTTTTGCTGTACTCAGAGTACAAAAAATAGAATCCTGTTCCAGAGTTCCAATTTGTTATGCAGAACAGCTGTGATGGAGGAGGTGAAATGGTCTTCCAGGCAGCAAAACTTTCAACTTCACAACTTCGAGAACTGAAACCTGTGCAACACATAGAAGCAGCTGGGCTCTGGTTCATCCAAGCCAACTGTACAAACTTTACTGCTGTTCTTATATTGTCTCATCAAACAAGGCTCTCTGCTAGTTCAGAGCAGAGAATGCCACCTCCCAAAAGCTAGGATTTGTCCTTTCTGTCAACACAAGGGGTTGTATGCTGAGCCTTCACAAGCTCATCTGACACTGGGTTATGCTTAAAGCCTGTTTTTTTTGGTCTAGATCTGAAATTCCTAACACAGTGTCATCATTTTTACTCAAAAGTTGATTAATAACTTCTCAAAAACATTGACACTCTGTGTTTCAGCAGGAGAGATTTTAAGTGGCAGGCAAAAACTGAGTAAAGAAAAACACATCTGCCTGCAAATCCCATCAAGGAGCAGTAGATTTTTGTGGCAAATCAACATTGTTGCTATTGTTCTGCAATTTATCAGGATAACTGGTAAACTGATGATCCTGCATCTCTCTGAGTCTCAGCAAAACTCTTACACTTCCTGCTGGGTTCTGTGTCTGAAATCATGTCTCAGATATAAGCTTGGATTAGAGCAGTGGGGATTGAGAGGACATGAGAAACATCCTCCATATATTGCCTAGTAAGCTGAACAGCAAAATAAGAAAAGATTCAGTGCAGCATTCTGGCACTCCTTGTTGCATGGGAAAAGAGGGGATGGATGGATGGAGTGTGAATGAAATGAATACTGTCTCCCTCTAGAAAGTGATTTTGGTCTAAACATGTTTCAGACCAGGCAACGTGATAAAGGAAACCTGCATTGCACTTGTATGCAGTGAATTCAGTATCACGGCAGGTGTAGAACACAGAACCTTCAGACGTTTGCAAGTCTGCTACAGTCTTGCACTTCCTTTGCAGGGGAAGAGACAAAACTTAAATCAATCATAGCACCAATGCAGTTGCTGTGCTCCCTGCAATGCTGAGGGAAAGCCAAGAGTCTCAAATGTGATATGCTGAGAGCTGAGAGAAGTACTAATGAGCTGGTACACATACAGTCATGCAGGACGAAGACAATAGAAACAACAAAATCTAGAGGAGCAGCCCCCAAACTGTTTTGCTGTCTTAACAATCTTATGCTTGTCGTAATTGCCATGTAGTCTACTGCACAGAATAGCCATGTTTTTAATCAGTCTTCGACAGGATTGATTCATTAAAATGCATGATATACTACACTGTAGATTTAAAGTAATTATGTGTTGTAATGCACTACTGTGTTTATTAATTTAGTAGCTCATTTTGCACTGTGTAATGGTATGTTCCACTTCACTCCCCCCTTCCCCCTGACCGGTGGTGGTTCATCCCTGGTATCCCCGCCCCTCTCCCCTCCATGTCGTCGGTATCCCATTGGTCGTGTCCCTTTCCCCGCCCCTTCGGGGGGAGGTTTGAAAACGCCTGGGAAAGTGGGACCCGGGCTCTTTTCTCCTCGTGGCCTCTGAGGAATAAACATCTCCCCAGGAGCAAAGAGAGTCTTTCGTCTTTTACCTTGTTCTTGGCCACGGCTTCTCCTGGTCCCTGAGCTAGCCCCTGTATTTTCGGGACTCAGGAGAAGGTCGGTGGGTCAATTATGTAATTTGCTTCTCCGGTGTTATTTGCTTGATACCTGAGCAGATTTCAAAGCTGGGACTGTGTCTCTGTGTTTGCATGGCTTGTGTCTCAGTAAGCCCTGATCCTTACTCTGTCTTTTGGTGATCATAAACCACCTACTAAAACACTGATTTAGTAACCAATGGACAAAGATACTGAATCCAAAATAAATTCATACGATGTTTTATAGCCAGAAGAGACCAGACAGCTATAAAAGCTAAGAAAAAAGCTGCATGAAGTACTTGCTGGCCTCACTGTTGAGAGCAGCTAGGGTTGAATCGTGATTGGTTGTGTATTGGATTTTGTATGTGACTCCTCCTCTGAATCTTTAGTCATATATGCAAAGTGGTAGATAAGCCTACCTGTACTACAAACAGTGGTGAAGAGGAGCCTTGCTGCTGTGTGTCTCCTACATTCTTGTGTTGATGAAATTAAGAGGGAGCATCCAAGTCTTTGATTAGTCTGAAAAGTCTCTGAAAAATGTGTGATCCCCAATATTTGGTACTGCAAACACTGTAACTGGTGTTAAAGACTTCAGCTTTAAAGAGAGACACGGGATTCTGCTGGACCTTTTCATGCATAAAACTGCACACTTGTGTACTGCAGAAGCTGGCTGGCTCTGCAATGTGCAGTCTGGCTAGGCAGAATCTAAACCTCCTCTCTTAGCGGTCACTTCATCTATCCTTGACATACAGCTATCTCTGCATTGAAAGCAAAAAGGTATTTTAACATGACCCACCTGTTCAGCAGAATATTTCTGGTGGGACAGCAAAGGAAGAGAGCATCCCATTTGAAACAAGCTCGTATTTAGGCAGAAGAAAATTACCCTGAGAGAATTCAGTCAGGTCAGCTGCACAAACACCTCATGGAAGATGGCATCAGATCTTTAATAAGAGCAGATGGCTGGAAGATGAGTTTGTGCCACTTGCCTTCTTTGCAGCAGGCAGGTATAGCATGTGTTGTTTGATGCAGAGGTGAGTTGAGTGAGCTCTACTGAAATTGGGGTGAGTGCGCCTCATAGCTTTTGCTGTTGTGGGACATTTTGTGATATAGGAAGGGGGGAAGTTTCATGTGAACACTGATGGGCAGGGAGCCCTGTTATTACAAGCAAAGGATGTTTACTGATTTAGAAGTCTTAGGTTTCTCTAGCGAGTAAATAAATTTTCTGAAAATTAAGTTTCTTGAAGGGACAGTGCTGCTTATTGCGGTTTAGTTCCAAAATATGTATTTAAATGTGTATGTTATTAAGGGCATATGTTAAATGAAATGCTTTGCAAAGGGTAGCCATTGTGATTGCTCATCAGTGTAAACCAAGACCTTGAAGACATCATCAGTTACTCAGAGTCATACTTGGGACCAGAATCAAACTAGAGAGGAACGTGTTCTTCCATGCCACCAGATGACGCTGACAGCAATGCCTGAGGCCTTCCACAGTGTGCTGTACTTTTTTCCTTTGGTGACTGAAAGGTTAGACAAAGTAAATATATCTGGAAGTTTCTAGATTTTGTTTTTCATTTAGTTTTCTTTTAAATGTGTAAAGTTTTTGTGCGATGAATTGGAGGTCTTTTTCCTCTACAGTGCTCCTATGACAGCTCTAGGAAGTAGCTCCTTTTTTAAAGCTGATTATCTTCTATTTCTCCTTGTGCTTGTCTTCTTTTGGGAGCTGCAGGATCTTACAATGAAATGTAATGAGGAAGAAAAATCGCTAAGCACAGATGCATTTTCCAAGGTTTCACTGACCAACTTGCGTAGACCAGCAGTTCCAGATCTCTCTACAGACCTGGGGATGAACATCTTCAAAAAGGTGAGTGAAAGGAAACTGCACTTTATTTTACCTATGATGCAGCATCTCAGTGTTCTCTTAAGTAGCTGCTGAACATCTGCTCAGACTGTATATTCACAAGGTCTGCTTGGAGTATATATTCATGCCATATGGGAGATTATCATCCTTTTTCATTGGAATTGATTCTGTATTTGATTACATTGGTTTTTATATTCAAATCCTGAACATAATGCTGAAGTCTTTATTCAAGTAATTGTCCTGATGAAACTGCATAAGAGGAGGCTACTCAAACAGTGCTGAATTTTAAGTGCCAGTGCTCGCTGTAATTCAGTGAGTTCTGATTTTTTTACCTCGTCTTAGCTCTGGGTTTCCAACCATCCATTCCATACATCTAGCTCAAGGTCAAAGAATGTCATAAAATTATCCAAGGGCATCCATCCCAGCATAGGGCAAGACTGAAATCCTTCAAACACTCACAGGATCCCAGCATGCAATTAGATTCTATCATGGGAAACGTCCAAGGTAAAAAGCTCAGAGTGGAAAGTTATACTTGGGACATATATCTGTGTTATCTTTTTCCCTCAAGTGGGTGTTTTCCATGCCTCTGAGCTTCTTAACTGCTCCTATATCTGCTCCTCTTTCTGCAGTTTAAGAGCCGCAAAGAGGACAGGGAACGTGAGCGCAAAGGGTCAATTCCTTTCCACCATACTGGGAAGAAGCGGCAGCGAAGGATGGGGGTGCCCTTCCTCCTCCATGAAGATCACTTGGATGTTTCACCCACTCGCAGCACTTTCTCCTTCAGCAGTTTCTCTGGAATTGGAGAGGACCGGCGTGGCATTGAGAGAGGAGGATGGCAAACCACCATATTAGGTGAAATGTTGTTGTCTCTGCCCCAGGTTCCGTGTCATTTCTATTGTGAACATTTAGAGAACAATAGAGGTTATTTCTTCATCCAGTCCTTTTGTCACCCTATGTCCTTGGTTCTGATTGCAGCATTACACATCCATTGATAACTGCTCACAGCAGACCTTGAATGACTTACACTTCAGTTCACTTTTTCTCTGAAAACTACCATCTTTACTATGATGCCTTATCCTGGTCTTAAAATTAAGAGAGCTGAACACAGTTAAGAAGGAAAAGGGTTTTACCTTGGTATTTATTTAAGGATCCTTAGGTGCACTGTAGTGCACATCAAGATGCACCCCGAAGTCCCCAACGAAGAAAATGGCCACCCCCGATGTGATGTGTATGCAATTATATGCCTTGCAAAAATTAGCATATCTATCAAAGATTCCCCAATGAGGGACTCGGGTGAGACCCCCCACCCGAGGGACCTTCCCCCTGGATGGGCCTATCTTTGTTTACAGAATGTGTTCTGGAGAGGACCTTGGTTTCTTTGGGCTTTTAGAATGTTTAGTCTCTAAACTTAATGAAATACTAGGTCTAAGGGGAGTTATCGAACTTAAAGAATTATAACTATGTAAGCTAAAAGTAGAAGGAATATATAAAGCTATATAAAAGAGTGTATAAAAGGGGTATAAAAGAAAAGCAAAAAATCATCATGGCATCAACTGGAGTAATAGCAGCTGTGGGAACCTGTGTTCCACTTGAATACACTTTCGTGTGGTAGCAAGCATTGCGCAAGTGCAGCTTCAAATAGATTCAAAGAATGTTTGCATCCCCTTCTTTAAAAGAGAAATCTCTGGAGAGGCAGCAATATCAGTAGTATGATGATTATTAGCAGCAGTGATATTAATGTCATTAACAGTGTCGTTAGTATGCCAAAAAGTTCTATTCACAGTTTTCCTGGAGTGCGTCTTGGATACAATATAAGTAGGATATTTTCTCAGTGAGGCTTATACTGTCTTGATAGTGCAGAGATGCAGTGTTTGAACCTAAAAATTTCCTACTTCAAGCTTTTAAGTTCACTGAGCAGTATCTGTGCATTGTTTCTGTTTCACAAATTTACTCCCAATGTCATATACTTTCGTCCTGGCACCCTTTCTTAGAAATGATAGGCAGAAAAATGAGCTGTCATGCCAGAGCATTGTCATTTTCACAATCTTAGATTGCAACATTTTCGTAAGCTGTCCGTTATAAACATGTCCATCTCTGGGACACGGGACGGTGGTCAAGTAACTTCTTAAAGATTCATGCATGTTTTGTTAATGGCTAATATACAAACACCTACAGATTTGTACAAGAATAACAAACTTATTATCCAAAGCCTCCTTTTCATACTTTCAGTACTTTGAGAAGTTAGTTGAATTTTGATGTAAGGGGCTCCAGATTCTTTTTGTGGCTTAACCTACAGTTTTTTGCTTTCTGATATCTCAGTGAAATCATGTATACAAGGGGCAACAAATCCTAACAACTTCAGAGAAAGTTGCCCTCTTTCAGTAAGTTTTTTGTATTTGTATTGTATTGTATTGTATTGTACTGTATTGTTGAAGAATTTCCTTTGCCTTAGCACTCTTCATCCTAATAAACTTATTTTTGGGGGGCAAGAGGAGAAGAAAATAAATTCCTATAACGTGCCCCAATGGGTGGAGTCATACAGTGCTGACCAGTCTTATTTTCTTGAAGGTGCTGCTGGTTAAGAATGCTGGTGTCAGCTAAATCAGTATGTGCTGAGGGGAAGAGCCCTGCAGAGAGTTTGGACCATTTGGTCTCTATGTCAATTAACCCCCATGAGAGATCTCACCATAATATTTGGTTCTGCTTCACAGTGTGATGAAAGGCCTTGATTTTTACAGACTCCAATCCTTCAATTTTTAACCTCAGCTGCTGTCGGCAGCCACCTCTCAGATAAATAAACAAAATACCCGTTTCTTGTCGTCTCCCTAGGAAAGTTTACCAGGAGAGGGAGCTCTGACACAGCGACGGAGATGGAGAGTCTGAGCGCCCGGCACTCGCACTCTCATCACACGCTGGTTTCTGAACTGCCAGACCCCTCAAACAGCCATGGAGAAAACACAGTCAAAGAAGGTAAATTTAACATATCAGGAAATACGTTTCACCGAAATATCAACCCGAAAAAGCGAAGGAAGTGTTACTGTCTATGAGTATGTGACTAATTGATTTCTCCTTTTTTGTTTCCATATCTATTGAGGGGTTTTTTTGTACTACAAAGAGTTGCTGTTTGCATAATATAACCAGTCCATTGCCGAGTCATTGCTTATTAAATGTATTATATGTAATTATTTTATTAAATAGAATATATTTAATAACCTTAGGAAGAGGTTCTTTGTTATTCTCTAGCCCTGTTACTGTGCTGTCTGGCAGATGGTGGTCTAAACAACCCTATGGGGCATCTAGGGTCTTTCTAGACTAGAGAGTATATAAACCTACTTACAAAGCACTAGGTGTGGGAAATTACTAGCACTATTGCCTGGAAATGAGGATAAGTTGTAAAAACATGAGGTGTCCTTGATAAAATTTGCACTTATAGCCAGCTTGCTAACCTGAGCAATTCAAAGTTCCTGTCTCTGAACACTGTGAGCTAGAGCACTGCAGTACCTTTCTCATCAGACAGCTTTGCATTTTGGAGATGGTTTAGACTGTCACAGGTGCTTTGTTTTCAACTGGTATGATGAAATTTTCCAAACTGTTGTGACTTGGAAAGCTGTTTCAAATTCGTGCTCTGGTTCCACCACCTTTACCCCTGCCTTCCAGCTGCAAACTCCTTTCTTTTTGCCTTGCAGGGCTGCTTTTAAGACAAGGCACTGGATTAATGCAGGGAGCAAAGCTAGCAAAATCCTTTTGGAATAGATTTAGAATGTCTGAGTTGCCGGATCTGCTTGACTGCCTATATAACTGAGATCAGCTTAAGCTGCCAGAGAACTGAACTGCTAGAACAAGCTTGCGGTTGTTCTAATTTACATTGTCTTAAAGGAAGAAATGAATCTACCTTTGATCTGTGTACACATGATAAGAATTAGGAAGTTGTGTTTTCTTTTGGCATTACAAGCCACTTTAAGAGCTGCTCCCTTTAGACAAGCTCAGCCTCAATCTTCCATTCCATAACTATAGAGATTGAAATTTACAGGTAGCTGTTTTCCTCCCTGCAGTACGGTCCCAGATATCCACCATCACTGTGGCAACCTTCAACACTACCTTGGCCTCGTTCAATGTGGGGTATGCCGATTTCTTCAGTGAGCACATGAGGAAGCTTTGCAACCAGGTGCCCATCCCTGAGATGCCCCATGAGCCACTTGCATGTGCCAACCTCCCACGGAGCCTGACAGACTCCTGCATCAATTACAGTTGCTTGGAGGATACAGATCACATTGATGGAACCAACAACTTTGTGCACAAGAATGGCATGCTGGATCTCTCGGTAATTGGCAAGGAGTGAGGAAAGCCAGGTCCCTCTTCTGTCAATATAGCTGTACCATTGAGATCAGGGGTTTGATGGGCTTTTCCTCCACCTCTTTATATGACTTCTCTCATCAGTATATAAAGGTCAGTCAGATACATTTGTGCATATCCTAAAAGTCTTCTCTGAGAAACTGCAACTCCTGTTACTCCTTGCAAGGAGCGCATATGCATGTGGAATGCACACATCAAATCTTAGGTGATATTACATAATGGCTGTGTTCCTGGGGCATGCACCAAATTCCCTATAAAATAGTGTAAGACTGAGTAGCACCTTTCTTCTAGCACCTTAAACCTTACCTTTTCTGCTTTCCCCTTAATGATTTGCCAGCTCTTGGTGCACTGAAGCAGTGTTCTAGGCTCACAGATGTCATCTCATGGTTTCCTTCTCAGCCTAACTGTGCCCAGCCTGTGGTTTCTTGTCTGACACCTAGATTGTAGGCTCTTGGTATTTAGGGTTGTGTACCCTTTGTTCAGAGTTTGTACTGTGCCTGCTGTAATGAGTCTCTGGAATCTAGAGTTTCCAGGCACTAAATATTACTAGTAGGGAAAGTAATTCTGGCTTTAAATATGATGTTTGAATCTCTCAGGTGGTCCTAAAGGCTGTTTACTTGGTTCTGAACCATGACATCAGTTCTCGGATTTGTGATGTGGCACTGAACATTGTGGAATGCTTACTGCAGCTTGGTGTGGTTCCCTGTGTGGAGAGAGTTCGGAGGAAGAGTGAGAACAAAGAAAATGAAGCCTCTGAAAAGAGACCAAGTGAAGGATCCTTCCAGCTCAAGGGGGCTGCTTCTGGTTCAGCTTGTGGATTTGGGCCACCTTCCATTAGCGGAGCTGGAGATGGAGAAGAAGAAGGAGGTGGTGGAGGAGGTGGAGGTGACGGAGGTGGTGGTGGTGGAGGAGGGCCATATGAGAAGAATGGCAAAAACCAAGAAAAGGTTTGTCTTGCTTCCCTTTATACAATGCAATGTCTGGTGAGATTGAGTATGCATGTGTATGCAACTGGCCTTCTGTTTTGCTCTGGTGTTCACTTGGGGTTCTGCTGAAGAAACATGGTTAGCAATTCAAGTACTGTAACTACTCCAGAGATACAGCTCCAGAGAAGCAGCTGCCAAAAATGGAGTTTCTGACCCTGGCACTGACATTTTCAATATCTTGACAAAGTGTTTGAAGCCCTCAATCACAATGATTTGTTTTTCATGTTTATTATTCATATCTTACTAAGGAAAAACAGAACCCAGTGTGTGAGCACAGTTTCTTTTATTTAATTACTAAAAGTCATAAATTTTTCAGTATTGCTATGAGAATTGAGTAGGAGATGCTACATTGCTGACCTCTGAAGTTGCAATTTATAGTAGCATAATGTCTAAAACATTTTTAAAAGATGCTTGGTTTTCTACTCAGCCAAGCCAACTCTCTGTTTTTCAGGGAGAATTTTTGAAGTTCTGAATGGTATGCATAGCAGCATGTAGGAAGTTCACATTTATAGCATAATTTTTGATGGGAGCTGAAAGGGAGGGGGCTGGTCTCTAAACTTGAAAAATATTTGGAGTAAACACTTGTCGTGGTTTGACACTGGCCCAACGCCAGGCACCCATGAGAGTCGCTGGCTCACCCTCCCCTACCCCAGCTGGGCAAACGGAGGGAACAGAGGAAAAAGGGTTAACGGAGACTTCATGAGTGAGATAAGGAGAGCGGGAGAAAATATTTCAAGGGCAAAACAGGCTCAATCTTAATTACTAGATGAAATTTATTACTAACAGAATCAGAGAAGGATAATGAGAAGAGAAACAAGCCCTTAAAACACCTTCTTCCCCCCCAGGCCCTCCCTCCTTCCCACCGACAATGCAGGGAGGCAGGGCAGGCGGGTTTTGGTCAGTCCATCACCAAGATTTTCTTCCAACGCTCCGGGAGAAGAGTCCTTCACTCTGAGGCCGTGGGGTCCCTCCCACGGGAGACAGTTCTCCGTGAACTTCCTGCCGTGGCTCCACTCTCACGAGCAGCAGCCGAACCGCACCTGCTGCAGCGTGAGTCCCTC
>VXBT01006003.1:0-5000 GCA_013400235.1 Oriolus oriolus
AGAAGAGAAGAGAAGAGAGAAAATAATTTTTTAGTTTGAAGGAACCTGCATCAATCATCTAATCTGGCTGCCTGGCCACTTCAGGGCTGAGGAAAAGTTAAATCACATTACTAATGGCGTTGTGTAAATGCCTCTTGAATAGTGACAGGCTTAGGGTGTCAGCGCCTCTCTAAGAACCCCATTCCAATGTTTGATTATCTACTGGTAAGGAAATGCTTCTTAATGCCCAGTCTGAACCTCCCCTGGTGCAATTTTGAACATTTCCATGCATCGTATCACTGGATCCCAGGGAGAGGAGATGTGCGTCTTCCTTCCCACTTCCGCAGATCAGGAAGCTCCACAGAGCAATGACCCTTCAGCCTGTGTTTCTACAAAACAGATAAACCTAAGACTGTCTCTAGGATGACTTTCAGGGCTGCCTCAAAGAGCTTTGAATGCATTGCACATAGAAAACCAAGACCTGTCAGGACCCTGTCTACAAGACGATTAGAGATGTGATCCCATTCTAACCAGTCTTACATTAACTACTCCCTGTAAGTATGGAAGCAAATACAGTTATCATCAGCAGACTCCATATTGATCCCATAATAAGTAATTTCCACTCAGTTGTACTTGCTTAACTTTCAAGATCTACTCCTTGAATGCGTGTACCCCTGCTGGTTAACACAGGTTGTTTTGCAAGTCATCCAACCTCTTTTAGACTGTTGCCTTACAATGACTCAAACCTAAAACGTGCCTGTTTCTCCAGAGCAGAGGCAGATATCTACAGTTCATCAAATAAATCCCATCCCTCTCTTTTATCAGGATCCATCCTATCACACATATATGGAGAGTATCTCCACTATCTTGAATGCAGCTTCTAAAATAAAGCTTACCTCTTACTGCTCTTGATTTAAACTCTGCAAAAGCCAGTGGAAAAGCTCTTGTTTTCCAGGTAGGGCTGAGTGAAGGCCCATATAATATTTCTTATGTATAGCACTCACAGCCTTTTAAAGAAAATGTAAAGTATATGGTTCTGTTTTACAAAAAGGAAACTTCAAATGAAGACTTGCAAAGGGAAAGGCTTTTTAGAATATCTGCAGATTCAGGCACCACATCTTGAGATAGAAAACCTAGCTCTCACAGGGGAAGCTAAGTGTCTGAAGAGAATATTGACTGTAGACATAATTGTGAAAATTCTGCAGCTGAATTATTCATGTTTCTTGGGTCCTAAAAAACAGTAAACTGTGAAACAGTAAGCCAGTGGAAGACAAGGCGTTGGAAACGTGGGGTTTTTGGCCTTACCACTCAGACCATTCTGCCTCTTACATTGCCATGCCATGAAAATTCTGAACTTTGACATATTACATAGAAACTCGAATTAATCCCTTTTTATGTTGTTTTAGTCTGTTACAGGAAGATATGACAATGAAAATATAAAATACTGCCAATTTCTTGATAAGGCAAAAGTCCTCCTTGCCTCACAAGAGTCTAAGAAATAATGAAGGGGTTCATGGTTCAACCCAGTGATATCAAAGAGTACCTTATAAGGTGCCAATCATCTTCCGACTATCTATTACTCAAGTTTCCATTTTTCCAAGTACAAAAATAGCTCATATTGAAGATTTCATATAAAAATACAAAAGCATTCAAAATTGAATTTGATAAACAACATTCAAGGGGCCAGCCTCTCTCTTCTCCTCAAACTGATAAATTTATCACCTCAAACAGTGATAAATAAATAAATTCCCAGACTATTCCCTACTGATCTCTCTAAGTGTATATAACAACATAGATCAGGTGTGAGGACTTACAGTCCCATAAAATGGCCTGAAAAGATGTGAGAAGGTAGCCTGTCGCCTTCAGTTTCCTGCTGGGTATCTGACTAGGCTGCCTGGTTGCCTTCTGGAGTGCTTTCAATCTCAACTTGTTTGAGTGCTTCTCTTTGCAGGTTGCTTATTCAATTCACCAATATAAGCAAAATAAAATTGCTTTGTTATTAAGTTAAGATGGCTTGCACTTTTGCTTCTTTCACATAATCTGAAACATTTATTAGGAGAGAGAGACTACTTCTACCTTTTCCTGCTTAAAGCAAGTAGCACAAGAAACTGAATAAATAAATACATTTCCTACCAGGGAAGAAATATTGCAATTCCTGGAAAAAGGGAACCAGCATAGAGTCCTTTAGTCTGTTCTCTGTGAGACATTGAGAATATAGTATAATAATGTAATGGCCATCTGAGGCATCTATATCTAATTATCACAAAGCACTTTAATTCCAAAAAAGAATGAAATTTTTCACTCATAGACATTATTATCTGATATTTCACATGGATTACTAGAAACAGAGAGTACTAAGTAGTATAAAAATAGAACTGTGGCAATGTAAAATCTTCTGATTGCTATCCTGAATCCTTCCCTCTGTATTCTCTGCTATCAGATGATCTTTGACAGGTAAAAATTTTCTTTACAAGAGAAGGCATGTCTAATTTATTACATAAATCAAAATTCTATACTTGTTTTAATTTTATCGCTAGTAGTTCTTACATTCTACTAAATTTCATTTCTTGGTCATCAACAGGAAGATGGTTAAAACAATGGCTGAACTGTGCAGTGAAACGGCTGAAACACATTCTGGTTCCCTTGAAACAGAATTTGGTGTTGGTTTTGTGATGGCTTTCAACCTACTGAGTCTGTGGGACTCTGACTCTTTGTGGCAAAGCAGGTGCTACTAATGGACAGTAAGTGCAAACAGCAGTGAAGGTACCAGTGTTCTTGTGAAGATATGGAATTCTCTGTATTTTGTTTTCCTTTAAGGAGAAGTTAAAACATTTTCCCCCTCCTGCAGTTATTTATCATCACCTTAATGCAAGAATCACATTGAGTTGCATAGCTCCAATTATGCACAAGTACAGTGTTAAATGTTAAGATGTGAGACATAATTCATTTCTCCCGTAATTCATTTCAGTGTTTGTGTGTGAAGATTTCTGCAAGCTTCTGACTTTCCAGGCTGCAAATTCTCTCTCTCTCTTTCTCCTATTGACCACTTGTTAAATCTTTTTGTTTGTTTCCCACCTTTCCCCAGGGACCCACAGACAGACAGCCTTGCCAGATTCATTTTCTGATCAAAGCTGTTTGATTTGGTCAATTTTGCCACATTGGAGACGTTCTCTATTACAGAGATAAATAGCCTTGGGCTAACTGTCAACGAAAACTTGTAAGCTAATAAATTATTCCAATTTCTTCCTGCGGATTTCTCTGGAGACAGCCCTAGGAAATACACTTTTTGATTAGTAAATTTCTCTGTGTGTGTGTCTGGACATTCAAATGTGTCGACTTTGATTAGCACCATTGCTTTTCAAGTAGACGCTGGCTGAGGGGCTGTCAGTTGCCGGCAGCCCTGATGCATAATGCATCAACTGGGCCCGGAAACAGGAGCCTCATCCAAGGCTGGAAAGGCGGGAAAATTGCCCCAACAGCCCTTTGCACAGTGGGAGCAATCTGAGTTGCAAAGACTTTGTTGTCTGCTGACTGACACAAGGCCCTGGAGAGCAGAGGAGCCTCAGGGGAGGAAAATCAGTAGGAGCAAAGAAGGGAAAGGACAGAGCTAGGCAACTTGCTGCCACTCCCTTCTCTTTCACATCCTCCACTATCCCCATAAAATCACTTCTTCCCCTTCTTCTTTTTCATCATCCATATCTTCCTCCTCCTCCTTCCCTTCTCCCTTCTCCTCCTCCTCTTCTCCCTTCTCCTCCTCCTGCTCCCCATCCTCTGAGGAGCATCAGATTTCGCTTCACCTCCCACTTGGATTCCTGTTCATCTGCTGTTTGCCTAGTTAAGGACCTGCAGGTTGTTATAGAAACAATATTTTGGCTATAACAAATCAATCGGTGCGTGTGAACACAAACATACAGATCATTTATCAACTGCAAAATACCCTAAATTATGACCTTTCTAAAACCTATCAGAAGGGCGAGGGAATGCATAACGTAAATTAAACTTTGAAGGGTCAGCGATTTTTACTTTCACTATTCATCTTTCTTTCACCTTATAGGTTTAAGAACAAGAGTGCTGTGTAATTACATTTCAATGGGGTGCAGCGGTTCATTATTCTCTGCTATACCAATCTACTGCAACATTTCCAATGCAGTCAGGTACGTTTTAGCAGATATTAGTTGCATAAGACCATACTTGCTCTTTTGGATGGATAACATCTTTTAATGCAAAAGAGTGCAATTGTCTCAATTTACAAAAGACAGAAATGGTAAGTTTTTTAAATCAATATGCTTGTTTATATTTTATCATAAAAGTGATGAAGAGAGTTTTGTAGTTTCCTTTCCATTATTATTAGGCTTTCTCATTTTCTACTGGCTCTTTCAATTCTTGCATTTTCTGCCATCCCCTGAAATTTTGTTTTTGTGCTGGAGCCCACATCAGTGATGGAGATGGGCAGCTTCCAACTGAAAAATCTTAGAGTGCCAATTGTTCACTTACATGCTGTGATGGCTAAACAGCATACAGTCACATAAGTTACAGCCTTCCAGCTGAGGATTCATAGGCCTGCTACCAGTATCAGGAGCTCTTATTCCACCTCTGTGTCCAGAAGTACTGTATCTGTACACACAGTTTAAATCATTTTTGATACAAATAACATAAACACCACAGCATGCACAAAAGCATATTCAATAACATTACAATCTAAAACTACTTGAAAACTGTAGAGGCAAAATCATCTTGTGAATATTAAAACCAGTAACCACAGTGAAAACACTGAATTTAAGCTGAATTCCAGCCATTCTTGAGTCTGTTGTACTTTAAATAAATACAAAATAAGGTGCAAAACAGCAGCATTTGAAAATTTTTCACTGTTTAGAGTGAAATGGTGGGTGGTAAGACACCTCCAAGATGCACCCCATATCCAGAACCAGGTTTGCCAGAAAGAGTACCAAAAACCTAGTTAATCAGACCAGTGAATGTATAGAAACCTACAGGCTGGAGCAAGAGAATTGTCACCAGTTTAA
>VXBT01006003.1:10000-20183 GCA_013400235.1 Oriolus oriolus
ATCTTTAAATTATGTGTTTGGCATTTCTAAATCACTTATGTAATTCAATTTTACTGACATGAATTTTCATGAAAAGAAATTTGCAGTTGCCTGGCAAGTGGCCGGGAGACAAATTTTTAAATTTGCACATGGAAGTAATCACATCAAAGGCACCTACATGTTCACCTAATAAGAGAGCAAAATCAGCCCACTGCAAATGGTTAGACCCATAATAGGTACGCAATACAGAGTGCAGAGTGAATATTTACAGAGTACTGACATTCAGCTAGGTAGCTCTTTAAAAAGTTCTACCAATATGATCTCAGGTGACTATTTAGTGAAAAATGCAAAGAAAACTCTGAATGGTCTGTGACTGGTACAAGAACTTAAATTCAGCTGGTTTAAGTTTTGGTTTTCAGGAGCAGGATGTCAGTCTCCAAAAGCAGAGCTTAGCCCTGTCACTACAGAGGAAAAATGCACATGGGACATGGCCAATGGAAAAGACATCTGGTTTATGCCCTTAGTTTGTTTCTTCTAGACATTTAAAGAAGTATTAGAATATATTTTCTTTTTATTGCTTTAGAGCTCCAGCTCTTACCTTATACAAAATTCAGTAAGAACAAGGGAAAGAAGAAAAATGAAAAAGAGTTAAAATCTAGCCATTTAAAAACACCAAGTGTTGTACTTTTTTCCTTTTTTTTAACTGTTAATTGTTTGCACTTGCTCACATTTTACTGCAGTGATGTATTACAACAAAGCAAGGTTTATTTAATGCTACCCATCTGGTTAACATCCAGGGACTCACAATATTATATCTTGCTAGATAGACTCTAAAAAACCCAACAACAACAACAACTCCAGCAACAACAGAAAAAACCAGCTGTGAGTCTTCTGGTAATTCTAAGGGGAAATCAGGGAGAAATGGAGGAATAGAGAGGAAGAAGGACAAATGTGAGAGGACAAACCCCATACAATTACTACAGTTTACTTCACACATCTCCTGTATCTCAGATACTGTTTGACACATAGAGTGTCACAGAAGCCCATAATTAACATGACTTTCATGTGAAGTCTGCCTCACTGATTCTGCACACATACATATATCAGCGAATTAGATTTTTAATTCACATATATTGTGCCAGATTTTTTTTTTTAATTCTGTGATTTACAGCTACAGACACAGTGAGTTTGTGTTTATAAAAGATGGCTTATACCAGACCATGGCATTAGGTATCTTACAGAAAAATACAGAAAGGGGAAGGCTACTAAAATATTAAAATCACCTATTTTTAGAGCTCCTGTGCTGCTGTCCCATGTTTCTTTATGTTCCTAATTTCTCCATTGACTCAGAGTCAGGGTGTTTTGTCCCACTGGGTTTTATCATTTTCCTCTGAGAAGCACTGAGAAACTTTCTTCATCAAGTAGGCCTTGCTGCTGGCTTTGGACATGTTAAATGAAAATTGCAAATGCCACCATAGTTAGATGTCAAGGTCAGCATTTTCTCTATCTACCCGGGGAGATATACTACTCTTAATTTTATTTTTGTTTTCCTCACATGTCTCCTGACAACTTGAAACACTACTTGAAAAATTATCCACAGAGTTTAAACTGATTTTTTTATTAATCTACCACCTCAAGTCCATATGTGTACAAATCTACAAAAGGCATCTTGAAAGCAATGAACGTATTTAGATCCCTTGTATGCTGAAGGCCTAATACCTTTTGTTTTCTAAGCAAGTTATCGCTAGTTGCACAAATCGTGCTATGCACCATTAGCCCTTGTTTTCAGTATAACACTGTTGGTTCCCGTTCTGATATAATGAGCCTCTCATCATATGCATTCACCTGTAGACCTAGGGGCGTATATTGGCCGAGTTAGGAGTCTTAGATCTAGGATCATTTATTTCCCCTGGAGGCAGTACCAGAAGTAAGAATTTCTCACGTCCTCTTTCCCTATAGTTTTGAAAAAGCATATTGTTTGATGAGGCCTGCATTTCCCCCTTTCCCTAAGAGAGATGAATACAGATACAAGCATGTTCCTTCTGCGAATCTCTTAGAACTTGTTAAGTCTTTTGATTAATCCTTTTCATTCTCCTATGGCAAGCATAAGAGTTTCAGTGACAGCTTAATCTCAACCCACGGCATATTTTCCTCATTCCTGTGATGGCAGCAAAGCATGAGAGAAGATCTTACTCTAGGAGAGAGCAGTTGTTATTGATCCTGTGGTTAGTGCAGATCACTGGCAGCCAGTAGACATGGACCCCTGACCCACAGCTTGTCCCTGCTTTCCTTTTGGATGTTCTCCATGGTAAAAGAGGAAGCCGATTAAGCACCCACTTAAGGACTTACACAGGGATCTGTGGCTGGAAAGCCCTGATACCAAGGAACAGAGTATTACTTGCAAGAAAAAATAATGACAAACATGGAAAGTATGTAAAATAGTATTCCATGTTTTTCTTCTGTAATAAAACTCCTTGGTAACAAGCCAGTCTTTAGCTACCCGGGGTATTCTGTGGTATTAAAAGGTAAAAAGGTTGAAATACTTCATTTGCAATTACAAAACATACTTTTCCACAGTGTGGTAGTGCTGTGTCCTCATTAAAAGAACTGCAAGCAGCAGTTCATGACCCTAGAAGATGTGGAACTTTGGCCTATTAAATACGACTGCAGAGAAGACTATTTTATTCTAGAAAAATAAAAAGATCTTACTAGTAATTTTACTAAGCTAAGCTCTACTCTGCAAAAATGCATTTAAAAATCCATGCAAAAAATAATCTGAGTCCACAAGATCTTTCTGCTGTATTTAGTCTAAGACCACAATTTTAGATACAAGGAAATAAGAAATTGCGATGCTACAGTAGCTGTGTGTCCTCGTTACATCAAAAAAAAATGTTATTTGGACCACTCCTGTTCTACTAGAGTGCTGTGTGTAAGAAAGTGTTTATGCTGATACAAACGAACAGTCCAACATTGCCTTTCATGAAATTACAGTAGCTGATTTCATCCATTGCTACACATGGCAGAGAGCGATAACTAATTAACAGAGAATTCCCTATGAAAACATAATTCTAAAACATTTTGGCTTCACCTTTCAGCAGATGGACTGCAAGAGATACTATAGGAAAATGAATCAAGCCAATTGAGTGGTGGGGATTTTTTCCTTATTTCTTTTTTTTTCCATAACACAGATATTTTTGCCATCACGTTAATAAATCCGAGTAAAATCCTGTAAAACTATTCTGTTTAAAATAGTAGTCCATTAAAGTTCAGCTGCAGAGTCCACAGTTGAGCCTGATTTTTGAGAAATGCTAAGCCTCAAGCACTTTCCATTAATTTCCTTTCAGGGAAGGAGCCATATAGAGTGCAAATGGTGGGTGGATCTGCCACAACTTAGGCATCTGGAGAAGAAGACTAGCGAGAGAATTCATTTATGCCAACTGGTCATATATCCAAACACTTTCAGCCAAAAAACTTCTGTGATGAAAATAATTCTTTTTTTCTGCAACACCTTTTATTTCCTATATTAAATGGACAACTTATTGCTCAGACATGTCAGCAGAAATCAAGAGAAGTGCACTCTAGCCCCCTGGGAATCCCCCGGGCTCTGAACACACAGCCCGGGTATTGCTTGCCATGCTCAAACGTCCTCTGAAAGCAGTCTGCCCTGCCAGGAAGTGGAGAGATGTACTCTCCACAGCCACAACTCCACTGGATGGGGGCCCCATCCCTTCAGCAGCCAAGGAAAGACTCAGGGGAAGGTGAGCGGAACACAGAGCCAGGTGCTTTATTCCTTTTCCCCCTAAAATAAAAAGCTGAACAGTCACCTCTTACTTTCTCTTGCACCCACCAGAGCTCTTTTTTGAAGTTAAGAAGAGTAAGATGGGAAATCTTTGGAACTACAACTGTTTCCCACACACTGCTACCCGTGGTAGTCTGGAGAAAAGTTACAGCGCAAAGCTAAGGGATATCCATGTGCATGGTACTTACGCCCGGGGTGTGGTCAATAGAACTGACATCTTTGGGAACACACTGGCAAACAGTGGTCCTGAACGGATGAGTTCAGAGAGTGCCTGTGATTTCAAGAAGATAATTCTGCTTTCTACGACCAGTTCCAAATGATCTTAAGAGTGTCTCCCATCTTCCTGGACTTGTTCCTGTCACCTGCTACAGGAGATTTCTACAGACACAGATCCCCATTACAAGCCTACATCTACTCTGCTGCAACTTGGTGAAGACCCATCTACTCCTTCACCACTTCTGCAGGCTCTTAGCACTCCTAAGTCGGTGTGGGTTGTGGAGTTCTCCAGGTCACCCTCTTTAAGCTCACAAGGCACAACCAGTGAAGATGTAACAGGCAACACCTCATGAGGGCCAAGGCTTACACATACAAACGTCACTTGGCAAGCATTAGCAAGACGCTTTCAAACAAGCTGCAGACAGGTGACAAGAGGACTCAGAGATTCTGAAGTCTGCTTGAGGTCACCGAGTATTCGCAAGATATTCTTACTGAAATTTATTTCAGTTATGGAATCTATTGAATTTAAATCAGAGATATTTGTCTTTAGGATTATTGGTAAGAAGTAAAAACATTCCATAGTATTAAATACCCAAAAGAATACAGTCTCAGGATTGTGAATACAATGGTTATTTGGCAAAACTTGAGAAGGAAATGCCTCACCAAATAAGAACTGTATTTGTCCATGGCAACTGTATTTTGTCCTACTGTGACCCCACATAAAGATATTCTGATGTCAAATGGGTTTTTTGAAGGCATGCTGAATATTTTTCTTCTTTTTTTCCAGCACAGGAAAGGGAAAGGTGAATAAGTGAATGCTGTAAATGTATTTTTAAAATTTAATATATTTCACGTTTTATTTTTGTCTCAATTTCAAGCAGGTTCTGAATTACCAGGATTTTCAAAAACATGGGTTTTTGACAGTTACAGCATCAGTCACATTCCCTATGACTAGATAATCTTATCTATAGCTCAAGTTTAACACAATTTTTCACAGTTGGTATGAAGTATGCCTCCATGTGTGGTGGAGGAAATTATTACAAATGTGCTACACGGACACTAAGGAGAAAATTCAAGAGAAAACACTGCTGTGTATTTTTTCTGATTTGAAGATATGGCATGTCCAACCTAAATATTTTATATCATACATTATAGTGAGATTCACCCTTTTGTGTGGCTGCACTGAGCCACTTTGAGCAGAAAAGAAGCACTACAACATACTGGTCCATCAAATGGAATTTGGATTAATTTTGCAGGATGATGCAAAATAACTGCTATCTCCACTCGTTTGCTTCATCCCTCACTGCAGCAGTTTGTCTGGCTTTTTTTATTTTGCTGTCCTCCTTATTCAACCTCCAGCCTCCTTCTGGTCACCAAAACCTCCGCTATCCCAATCTTTTACTACCCCATTTGTTGATTTATTCAGATGCAGCATGACACCTCATTTGCTGGTTTAATCACATGCAGTATATGTTTGCTGAAAACAAATATTTATATGTGGCAATGACTGTTCTAAAATACTTTGTTTCAGGGGAAGTTTATTCTTCCGCAGGTACTGCTGCACAGTAACTCTCTCAGAGATGCCCAGGAAGACTTGTTCTCGAGGTCAACTCGCTTCCACCATTCACAACAGAAATGGTTCGATAGAGCTTGTTTCCTGCAGTGATGGAGAGAACGGGTATGAGAAGTCTGGATGTTGAATGGTGCTGCCTTTTGTCAGTCACACTATGACTCGCACAGGTCAAAACAATCACATAACTGGAGGCAACCTCAAGTTCACTGATAACAATGAGATTTTGTAAACATTTTGAAAGAGTTTATAGAGAAAAGCTGAGGATATAGTCATTAATATCTGAAATGTGTGCATGTGTGTATCTTCAATTTTGAGCATCATATGCAGTTTCAGACAATTTTAACTAGATGGACACAGAAAATATCTTTGTAGCTTTCTGATTAAAGGAGACATAGTGTAAGTGCTCATCTTGCTGATGCCTTTTCACTGGTCCTAAAATCATGAGCCAGACACATTTAGGTGATAAAAGGGGTTACCTTTACAAGGATCTCCAGGTACACAATTCTCCAGGTGGAAAATGCTGCAGACACACACATAGCATAACGCATATACAATTTTTATTTGTTTAGCAAATTAGCATATCTGACAAAAGTCCCCAGTTAGAGACATAAGTGGTGAGGTAATTCCTCCCTGGTTCAACCCTCTTTGAATTCCCCCCCTTTAGATAGGAACTAAACTCTGCTTACGAAATGTGAGTCGGACAGCTAGTTTCAACCTTGGCTTCCCCAAGAATCTAACCTTGGCCCCCCAGCTTGGAGCTGCTGGGGAATTTATTTTGTCTTTCTGTCTAATAGAGTAGGTAAAATGCTAGCTACAAATACTGTGATAGGCTACAAATATATGTGAAGAAAATACAAAAAACATATAAAAGGAAAAAGGCAAAAGTCAATTTGGCATCAGTACCCATTTTTATTAGTTTTAGCAGATCTATCTATGTGTGCTTTCAGGGGAGACTCCGCTGTACCAGCACATCTGTCTTACACCTCTTTGCACCCTGCCCATGCTTCCACAACATCCCAGAGCCCAGGTTAGCCTGGGGGGTACTGTCAGACAAAAACAGATCTGGCAACAGCTCTCAGGTTTGAGGGCCAAAGGGCTGTGTACGTGGGTACGCAAGCTTTGTCTCCCCCATATTGTTTGGGAGGAAGAAGACTGCACCTTTGGATGGAGAACTTCAGTAGCACAAGACCGCCTCCTCAACTTTTATATCATTCCTGTGAGCTTTACCTGCTTGATATCTGCATGTGTTTACTTGTTAAACAGTTCTGTAGAACTGAGCTTACATAAATAACAAATGATATGGCAAGAACATGATGATATTTTAAAAGCTTAGAAATAAAAATGTCATGGAAGAGGAAGCACCTTTTACTGATTTTAGACTCTCTTCCCCAGCTGTAACTGCAATAGGGCACTTTTTGAATTTCTTTTTTACATACATTTGCTTCTCTTCCCTGTTCAAGAAGAATCTTTCTGAAAGTTAGGGTTCTGCTCATTGGGCATGGACATGCCTGGCCATCTGCCGTGGGAGGTCAGATTTTATGAACCATTGCAATCATTTCTAGATGCTAAACCCAGAAAACTGCAGTTGCTTGAAAGGTTGTGTTGAGGAAGAAGCTGAGGAGACTCAAATCAGCCTTTAGCATCCCAGAGTCACCTCTGCAGCACTGTCTCGAGGCTCACCCTGAAGTCCAGTGGTATCTAAGGGTTTAAGAAATGCATTTCTTAGTGAGTTGATTGCAATTATGTATAATGAGATTCTTCCAAATACTCCAAAGGAAAGTAATTTAAAAGACCACTATAAGGAAAATAAACTTGCTTAAAGGTTACGTGTCCTTAATGCATCCTGCAACCAACATCATTATTGAGATCTCATATTTTTTCCTCATTTATCCAGAATTGACTGGGTGTTGGGCCCAAGCATAGCATAGGTTCATTATTTCAGTGTTCACTGATTTGACTTCGGGTAAAATTGGTCATCTGTCTAGTTTTCTATTTATATGGGGTCTGTTCTGTCCTCTGGGAATCAGATGGATTTGTTACTTGGTCTTCCAGAAACACAGGTCCAGTGAAATCACTGGACACCTTCCAGTACGTTATTTTTTTACAGGAAAAGGGACATATATGAAGTATAAAACATGGAATGGTGGTGGGGAAGGGAGTGGAAAGACTATGAAGTGAAAAGAGGCAGGAACACTACACGAGAATAAAAGCTCTAATGAAATCTGGAGGAAGGCAAAACAAGTTGAACTCTACAGCAATACGGCTTGGGATGCTGACATATCCACGGCAGACCAGGGTAGATGGGCCCAGCACAGCCTGTCTCCACAGGACAGATGTCCTCCAGTAGGTCTTGAGTGGGGTGAATCTATCACTTAGAAAACATTCAAACTCAGAGCTTCAACCCTCTAGCCCCCTCACCTCCCTGTTCATTCCAAATCAGGACTGCTACCCACTCCAGCACCAGCACCAGTGTCATCTTCCAGCACCAATGATGTGGAGGCATGGAAGAATTCAGTGCTTTGACCAAAGAGTGACATCAAATAGATACCGAGTAGAGATGCGTGGTGTACATGGCTTTGTCTTCAGCCCATCAAAGAACAGACTGTGGGAAGCTAATTCCCATGTTCACCCACAGGGGCATTTTATTATTTGTTAGCAGTTCCACCCCAAGCCCTGCACTAATGGCTCTGGAATCCAAACACAAATGCTGCATTGAAGGGAGATGAATTTATTTTGACCTTTACTGAAAATGTGCTGTGAAACAAAGCACTTAAGCATTTAGAGCCTGTTACATCTTCACATTATACACGTCCATGTTGATGGGGAGAGTGCTAACCAACCAAAGTTACAGTCGAGAGCTGGAGTGTGTAAAACTCTTCAGGGGAATATACTACATTCCCAATTCAGCCTGTGCATCTTGTCTCAGCCTGTGCAGACCAGGGTCTGGAAACGAGGGGTAAAGGAGATCCCTAGCTAGGGAGTGGGAGGAAAGCCATCCATAGGGTGGTTCCTTCGGGACCTTCCTAAAGCTGGCCAGAAGGAAAAGAGTGAAAAAAGCCAGTGGAAAGATCATCTCCCAGCTTCATCACCCAGTGTACTGCCTCTCCCCTGCGGTGGTCCGGGAAGCCAGTAAAGCGATGATGCCCCACCGCCGCCCCTGCCTGCTAGCAGGGCAGTTTCTCTCCTCCCTTCAACAACTAACTCCTCCTTCGCGGCCTTCATCCGGCCGGCACCGCCAAGAGAGAGCAGGGTTGCTCGGGGTCCCGGCGGCCCGCGCACAGCCGGACTCAGCTCCGGCTCCGGCTGCGCGGCCGTTCCCTACCTCGATTCCCTTGTCAGAGAGTTGAGATGTTAACTACAGCAAAACGCGAGGCTTAAAGTCCCTGATGCATGATGAATGGGTGCTGGGCCAGCATCTTAAAATCTATGCTTTTTCTTCTCCTTAAACACTTTAAATTGACAGCGCAATAGATCAAACACTTTTACTGAAAGGAGAAGCTTTGGCAATTTAATTTAACCAAGTGCACACTTATCAGTATCCCAGTCCCGTGTCCGTTCCGTCCCGTCCGCCGTCCCCCCCGCCGCTTCCCCACGCGATTACCCCTTCCCCGGGTGAGCGGGGCCCGGGAGGGGGTGACAGCACGGCTCCGGGAGCTCGTCGAGACTGCGGCTCCCGGCTCCTGCCGGCCGACCGGCTGGCATCTCTGCCTCCCTCCATCCCTCCCTCCCCTTTCCCCTTCCTTCCCTTCCCTCCCCCGCCTCTCCTCCGGGTGGAGAAGTTGGCGCGCTGCCCATTCAGGCATTCAGCGTCAGCTCCTCAGGGATCAGCAAGCAAAGTCACAGTCTGCACAAACAGAGCTTTCAAATTCATAAAATTCATAGGATTTTTCACAAATGAATGAACACAATTTTCTACCAATTTCCTCATTATGCAAATATGCAAAATATCAAATTTAGGCCAATTAGGGTCCTCCACAGTCCCAAATTCACCCGTTTAAGCCATAATTGCAGAAACTATCAAATAATTACGGTCGCTAATTGGAAATATTTGTGACAGATACAACAAATTCTTGCGCAAATTACATTTCATTCTAGGAACCACTGCGCGCCACTGAAATTTTATCGAAGTCTAATTTAACTTACATAATGAGTTGAATTGAGTACTTGTTATCAAATTTGAGCAATTCATAGCCCCGTAATGTGGAATGATCAAATAAATTAAAAGGGAATTTATTCAATATTTTGTTGCGATCCTTTTTTTCGAAACCATTGCTATTTTGTAGGGAATTTCCTTCTGCTCCGGCTGCCCGAGGTGGGTGACATGTGTCATAAAAACCCCAGCAGCAGCCGGAGAAGCAGCAGCAGCCAAGTGTCCTGAGAGCTGACAGAAGATAAAGGGCAACATTTCCAGTTATAGCTTCTTCCCCCGCACCATCACTCTTCCTGCAGATGGAGGGAGAGGGATCGTAAAATGCACGCTCTTACTTTGAAAAATACCTTCGGATCCTACATCATTTCATTTTTCCCTTTTTTTTTTTTTTTTTTTTTTTTTTTTTTTTTTTTTTTTTTTTTTTTTTTTTTTGGGGGTGGAGGGGGGGGGGGGGGGGGGTGTGGGG
>VXBT01006003.1:27442-40444 GCA_013400235.1 Oriolus oriolus
ACAATTCCCGTGGGTTATTTGTGTGATGTCAGTCTTTTGTTTCTCCAGCTTGATGGTGTGTTCTCATGTGCTGTGTCCTTTTTCCTCTGCTGTAGGAATAAAAGGCAGTTGGAAACATGAATGGGGAGTAAACAAATGGCTGGTGCCTTTACAGGGCATGACAGACTAGGAAAAGCTGAGAAGAGTTTCCGAACTAGTGCTTAACATGTAGCAAGTGAGAGCATCATAAGTAAAGACAAGGCTAAAGTAGGCCTTGCCGACTTCGTGGTACTTTTTATCTGCAAATTTGCGCTAACAGGTAAAGTGGTTGGTTAGATACTCTCGGTCAGCATTACCAGATTCATTTTACCTAAATGCATGTGTCTCTTCCTCCTATAAAACAACCCCAGAAATAGAAAGAAAATGCAAGAGGTCCTCTGATTTATCATTTCAGTAGCGGAAATGTTGATTAAAAGGACAGCCCATTTCCTCTCTCTGTTATTGTGCCAGCACACTTGGACTGTTCATATAACGGTAGAGCAGGTATTGTGAGAATAAATCTGTGGTCACTGGGGTCCAGCCACTCCTGCCTGTCACCTGTGTATACCCAGACCTGTACACTCTCCATCTGTATACACATGCACACTAGCCTTCCTTGTCCTTTTCTAAAATATCATTGCATATTTGCTTTGAGCTGACACCACCCAGAAGATCTCTTCCTGCCTTAGAAGTGCACAAGCAGCTAGCACAAAGGCATGCCTTGCAGTAATTGCACAAGGAGGTTTCCAGAGAAAAAGGTTGATGGGTCTTGGTACGATTTCCCTTCTTTGAGAGCTGAAAAGGGGATGCTATGCCAAGCCCTGAGCACCCTGCAAGGGAGGAGACGAATAAATCTTCTGGCTTAATTCATTTCTGTGTCACCTCCTTCAGCATTATTGATTGGTCAGGAGTAAAACTGGCCAAAAGGGGATGAGGGTGGGAGGGAAAGACTTTTAAAATGTGACTTAATCGTCTCAAGCTGCTTGGACGCTTTTTATTCCTTAGGTCACTTAGAAGGTTGCTGTAACTTTCCCCTCAGTTTTGCTCTTTCAGCTGTGCCCTGACTGCCTCTTCCTTCTTATAATGAAGCTGAGCTATTCCTTCATCCTCAAGGTCCTTTAAATCCTATTGTTATCTTAGCTCTCATCTTTGCATTGAGACATGGATATCTCCCTGAATAGCCGCTGGTGCCAGTTTTCATTAGTCACTTCTTAGTTTTTAAAGGAAGCATCTCTGTGCTCTCTTGGGCTTCCCAGTGTGCCCCAGCCATTCGCAAAATGTTCTCCTGCTCTCCCCAAACCCCTCAATCTCTCCCTACCATCAGGAAAACACTGTTTAGGAGTTGAACATGCCAGTCCAGAAAGATGCCAGTAGGTCTTCTTGATTCCTCTATTTCCTTGGCTCCATCTGTGTGGATTTGTTGTCCCATGTCGTACTCCTGAAGTCTGTGCTTTGGGTCAGAGGCCTCGTCCTTGGCTCCGTGCTTGTACAGAGCTGAGCACAGCACTGTGCCTTATGCCAGGGGCGTTTAGGTGCAGTCATATGTCAGCATTTGATGGAAGAACAGATTTCATAGTGTTTTAAAATTAATTTTAAAAGGTAAAATTCTCTTTCTTATAGAATGTTGCTTTCCTCTTCCTTTTTGCCAAGAGGTAAAAATCATACTTATGAAGAGATCAACTAACCATATTCTTTCTTGAAGACTACTTTCAATTGCTAGGTCTGTGTAATCCTTGGATTACCTTGCCACTAATCCATCCCATTGTTAAGAATCAGCAATTTTACACCTACAGCGATCTCTGGAGCTGACTTGGCTTCAATAGGAGCTGGACGCTTGCATGTAAATGCAGACTTCACCTCCTTTAGAGACTTACTATCCCAACACAATAGCAAGCACAAAAGCTACTTAAGAGGATTACATAAAAAAAGAGGGGTTTTATTACAGATCAACATAAATTACAACTTTCTTTAGTTTTTCAGAACTGGTTTAATACAATATCGGAATAAATTCTATACATTCAAGGCTGGCCTCATGCAGAGAAGGATCAAGCAATTATTTCAATGTTTCAGGTCTTTTAACATTTTCTTTTTACTAAAAAAGTCAGAAATCTGACTGGCCTTGCTCAGCAGTGTTAAGTTAAAGGCTTCAAAATGTTTCAGAGAATTTTGGCTTGAATACAGAAATCACTAGTCTGGCATGAAACCTGGTCTATCAGTGGTTCCATCAAGCCTGGGATTTTCACTAAATTTAGCTGTTAGTTAATATTCTTGAATACAACATATTCTTAGCTTAGGTTGTATTATTGGGGGGTTATTTTTTTTTTTTATTTTAAACGTAGAACTTTCCCTAAGTTAAATGTGCTAAAGGGAAATTACTTCAACTAGATGATCCCAGCTTAAAAAGTAAGTCAGATCTGAAACTGAGTAAATATTTTGCTCTCAAGCACAATCAATCATTATGCAGATCTTTGAATCGATTTTCCTCATGCTTCCTTTATCTGTAGTTCTTTTTCTATCCCTGTTTTTTCCTATTTCTATTTCATCAAATTCTATGAATTGCTGTCATGCACTGAATTAATTTCCCCCTGAAGAGACACCTGGTTGCATCTCTTCATCTGGCTGAACTAAACTCAATGTATTTAATAAAACAAAGAGAAGTTAATCTCAATTTTTATTCTATAGCATTGTTAAGGTTAAATTAAGACTAGATCTTAGGCTGGCACTTTAATAATCTTTTTTTTTGTAATCTTCGTTATGGATATGATGAACTCCGTATATCCAGAGCCTGACTTTGCACTTCCATTTTAGGTGTCTGTGAGATTAGAATTAGGTACACAGCATGTGCAAAATTGCTAGTTGGTGCAATACATGACACAGCTGAATTTGATGCCATGATGATTTTTTTTTTCTTTTTCTTTTATACCCCTTTTATACACTCTTTTATATAGCTTTTATGTATTCTTAGTGCTTTTAGCCTACATAGTTACAATTCTTTAAGTTTGATAACTTCCCTTAGACCCAGTATCCCATTAAGCCAAGAGACCAAACATTCTAAAAACCCCAGACACCAAGGGCCTCTCCAGAACATATTCTGTAAATAAAGATAGGCCGATCTAAAGAGAGGGTTCCTCAATGAGGGGTATAGCCTGAGTCCCTCACTGGGGAATCTTTGATAGATATGCTAATTTTTGCAAGGCCTATAATTGTATACACATCACATTGTGCGTGGCCATTTTCAGTGGGCATTTCAGGGTGCATTTCGATGTGCATTTCAGCACACCTGAGGATCCTTAAATAAACACCGAGGTAAAACCCTTTTCCCCGCTTAACTGTGTTCAGCTCTCTTAATTTTAAGACCAGGAAAAGGCATCGAAGTAATAAGAGGAAACAAGAAACAAATACACTTTTCAGTTATTCTGATGAGGAATATAGTATTTAGAATAAAAGATACAATTTAAAGTGTATCTTACAATGATGTGTTTATTTTGTCTTTAGCTCCTTTGGTTCTGCTAATGAGCTCACCCCTGAATGAAACAAATCTCTGGACATAAATGAAAGGCTTTTAGATTCGCATTAATAAAACCAAGATCATAATCTGACATTAACTTCAAGTTACCTAATTTAAAACTGTATCATTACAGTATTTTAATTAATTCAGTAGACATAGACTCTTCTTTTACAGTGTTAATTGGAAAAATTAGACCTTCTAGATTTGTTTTTTGAATCTTTCTGAACTTGAAAGGAAACACAGATTCTGTCCACTGCCTGCAGACAGGCAATCAATCAGTGAGCATGCTTTCAGTTCCAGCTCAGCTCCTACTTACAATGAGTAGAAACCTGTTACAATAACCTCAGCCACCACTATACAAATAGAACAAAGCTATTTGGGACCAGTGAAAACTAAAAATCCAGCCAACAAAGCGAAAAAATATCTCCACCACGCAAGAACAACAAACCAGTTAACTGAATACAATTCCACTGGTCACTAATAAGCACTAACTGTCCTTTAACATGACTATACCTGTCTTTATAAGACTCCAACAAGCATATTTTTCCTTAACACTTTGTATTATACCACGAGAGGGAAGCATACTTTTTTCTTGACATTTTCCAGTAATACTCCACAGCATACTTTACCAGAGTCTGACATTCTAAAAAAAGCTCAGTTACATTTATTAGGATTATTTTTGTTCTTGGATCTTTTATTTGCTGAAGCTACCCTCTTATTCACAAACTTCCTAATGTGCTTTGTCCAGATTATTTGATTAGGTCTTTGCAGATGTAGAAAATAGTAATGGTACTTGTAACAGTGATTTGGAGATTGGTACATTTCTATGATAAGGTGGGGGGTGGAGTTTTTAATGAAATGAATATTTACCTTTTCCACATTTTACCTTAAAGTAACTGCAATTTTATTTAAAAGATAAATAAAAATGTAAGTAGATGTAATAAAACTTAATGTCTATGAACAAAGTTATAAAATAAAGGCTCTTTACTACATAGCTGGTTTAATTAACGCTGGAATCTATACATAATTCCTCATGAAAGTCCTTCATATCCAGGATGTGTAGTATACTAACATGAAGAGATACAGTGAACAATAGAGAACATTAAACGTTCACAAAGATTTCGCATTGCATAAAAGGTGACAGACATTCAGTGGAAAATATGTCCCTCAAAACCCGAAATGTGCACTGGCACCATGTTATTTGTATGTAAAATATGAAGCATCCCTGGTTTCTGAAAGCTGGAGAAAAGCGTTGTTCACTAGTTAATGTGGCATATCACAAAATCCATGTAAATGCTTCTCTTTTGCCTGCATATAAGCTGGCTGAAAATATTTTTTCCACTTTCAGGAAGACTTTTGAAAGCATCTGAAGTGTCAATTGCTCACCAGGTATAACTTCAGATATGAAGTTCCAAATTCTGATTTTCCCTTGCTTTGATGTAAGTCTACTAAAATAATGATGATAGAAACCATGCTGTGACTAACAAGCAAAAGTCCAAAGCCTCCCTTCCCGCCTGCACAGATGTGATATCTTTTGGGAGAAGCCTGTCTGTCTGCATGCACCCTGTGTTCCTTTCTCTAGTGTCACTCCTACATCTCCAAGCTTTCCTTGTGTAAGGAGTGCACAAGTAAACTTTCCTGAGCAAGACCTTGCAATCAGAACCACCTATACTATCAATCCCGTGGCCACTTCTTTAAAGTTTTGAGTGGTATGTCAACAAAATATTGCCGAGTACTGTTACATAGTAAAATCTCTGCCGATTTTAAAACCCTCCAAACAATCTCTATGGAACTTTGTAGATATTGCTTGTCAATGATCTTTGGCACTTCTTCTTTTACACATTCAAACCTCATAATATCATGATATCATTATCCCAGTTTCTTGAAAACAGAAGAAGCTGTTTTCTGGATCATTCCTCTAAGTGTAATTCAAGCTGCAGGGAAGGCTGAAAGAGTAAGCACATGTTATAAGGAAATGTTTTTACCCTATTTCTACAAACGTTCAATTTCTACAGTGTTCAATTCAGCTAAACCAAATTGGCTGTGGAGATGCATTAGAAAACAGGAATTCATTGTCCAATGCCAGGTAAAAGTGCATCAAAGAGAGCACTTGGCGAAGTAATCAGCCAGTGCTTTCTGATGGCTTTCCACGTAAAACATCACAGAGGCAGCAGTTTGGGAATAGGAGATCTGCTGTATAGTTGGTCTGTTGCAATGGAGCTGTGGAAGGAATGAATTAGAGAGCTTCTACGTCTGCCTTTGCTTTAACAAAACCTGCAGTTTTGTTTATGTTTAAGTTCCCAGATAGTTAGTAATGAATTTATTACCATTTTCCCCAAAAAAAGAAAACCAGTGAGAAAGAGGAGTTTATGATACTCATATGCAACTCTAGAAAAACACATTTGAAGGATGTTTCAACCCTGCTTAGGTACATGCATAAGTCCATTCACATGAGCATGAAATCACTCTAATTTCTGTAGCTATGTACACTCAAGCGGACTATGGTTGAACCTGTGGTAGAGTTCAAGCATGGGAAGCTAATTTTTCATTTTAAAAGTTACTTGTTTGCTAGATTGAAAGTGTCAGCTACTGTTATTTTTCTTGATTTCAATAACTGTTGTGTTGAATGAAGAGGAGAAGAGCACTGTAAGAAGCTGTTTGCTTACATAATTCAAATAAGGGCAAAAGTTCTGCATTGGTGTGAAATTATAGACAAAAATTTCTTCCTGAGTAGTCCAGAATGCAAGGGCAAGATCAGAGTGCATGCATGGGCACTGATTTACAGCAAATAAAAATGGTTAAAATCCTCTATTTCATGTAAAAAGAGATGTTTAAATTTCTCTTGGGAATATTTCTGCATTGTTATGTGTTCAGCTTCTCCCTACTTAGAGAAACACAATAAATGTATAATTTTACCATACCAAGTGACTTGTTCTGTAGTTCTCAGGTGTAAAATTCCCATTTTTCTGAACAGAGAGAAAGAAGCAGGAGACTGTGGTGGGGACTGATGTTTACAGGTGTCTCAGTATAATCAAGTGTATATTTGATTTAAGCAGGAATTTTTGCATAAGTTATAAACACAAGATGTGGAATTTTGAAAATGCCTACAGGGGTATTTCAGTTACAGCATCTTTGCTTCAGACTTGTTCTTCATTACAAGTCCTTTATGAAAATTTATCTTGCACGCTCTGCTCTGCAACTGACCTCACATGAATGCTGTCCCACCAGTTTTATTTGCATCATACAAGTACTTGGATACCTACTTCCAATATAAAACCATGCCTTCAGCAATTTCTTTATGAAACGTATCACATTTGTGTCACTTAGAAGAGTTTATAACAGCTTTTTCATCCTCCTTTTTCAAAAACAATGGTATTCATGTTACAGAAAAGAATTAGTAGTACCCATAGCTTTCCATACCATGTTGTTTAATGCAACATATAAATTAACCTTGCCTCCTTCTCTTAAGACCCTTTAATTCCTTCTGCTTAGTAATTTACAGACTATGATATCTGTTTCTTCCATATACTTGCTCCATGTGAGTTAAGAAACAGACTAGCCTAAACTATTGCTTCGAGGACAATGCTCCGCTTTTTTTCTTTTGATATTAAAGGTACTTATTCAAGGGCAGAGGAAAAATAAACAGCAAAACTGAATCTGTGTAGGAAATACCAATCCCATATTTAATTCTGCAGTGTTGCCAGCTGGTAGATGAATTTTTTCTTCCAGCACAACACATCCATACTTTGAAAATCACCAGCATTCCAGCTTTAAGTGTGTGAGGAGATTTCCGTCTGAACAGTTCGTGTGAAAAGGTGAACAGATTAACATAGGATAGATAATTTTTATATGCACTACCAAGCTGATGTGTTGTCTTGTGTGTGAAGAAGGACTGGTCTGAAGTAGGTAAGAATCATATGAATACAGTCTCTGTATTTCTGGTGTTACAGCATTAAAAAATACATGGGCATCTGCGTGTGAACAGCTCACTAGATTAAAGACATGCAAAAACCATGCTAGAATTGGTATGGCATGACAGGAATGAGGCCTGACAGGATCCACCTGTACTGATGGGGAAAACACATCTTTGAACGTAAGCTGGAGGGACTGACTAAAAGGCCTTTAAACTAGAATCAGCAGAGGAAGAGAATACCAAAAGCATTGCACAGGTAAGCCAAGGGTTGGCATGGCACTTTCTCGTGGTGGCAATGCTAGTGGGGAGCATTTACACTGCCTTTGGGAACATAGAGGGCTCTGAAATTCTTCTACAACATGAAAAAAAACCCAAGAGTGTACATCTGTTCATGCCTCTGATTTACCTGATAAAGTATTGCCAAGCAACTTACTTTTTTTTTGTTTTGTTGTTTTTTGGTTTTGAAGGGTTTTTCTGTAACAGCATTATGTTGTCATAATCAGATCAGAATTTCAAAAGCTCAAACTAAATTATTTGAATAAGTTTGTACCTGTCTTCGGGATATTTGCTGCTGTGCATAATGAGATACCATGAACAGGATGGGTGGTGGGATAGGAGAGTAGATGGCAGAATGCTCTCGGATTTTGACAAAAATATAGAGATTAGATGTTAGAGCTACTTACTCTAATTATCAAACAAGCACCAGAATGGCAGAATCCATCTCTAAAGATACACTTCTACGAATAAGCAGCAAAGTGGGAACAGGTATTCAGCATGAAACAGTGTTGAAGAACCTGCTTCTAAACTGAACAGGTTTTACGGATGAAGACATCCCAGGTTCACATGGATGGAATGCTCATTAGAAATTGGCATGCATCTTCTGTTGCTTATTAATCCCAAGAGAATTCAGTCTGTGCACTCCCTCACCACCCTGAAATGTGAAGCAAGGCAAGCGATGATGGTCAGAAAATTTGCTTTGAAAATGCACTCCTGATGCAATTAAAAGAACTGCCTTAGGCACTAGGAATTCCAGGCATGAGACAAGACTATCAGTTCATCAGTTATACAAATGTTTGATTTCTGTTTTGCTAGGGATCTGCATTCACTGTTCACTGAGGGCCAGCCAAACCAGATGGAGTGGGATGGGCTCTTCCCTTGTGACTATCTCTTTTGTGGGGATGTGGAGTCTTTCATCTCTATTGCCAGTTATAGACTCATGAGTCAATTACTGAGAAGCGATTTTAGAACCTCTAGACAGAAATCATGCTCCATACTTTTTTATTTCTGTAATGTAATATGCATTCATTTACCAGCATATTTAAAAAAAAAAAAAAAAAGGCAGGCAGAAAATAAGGATTTCTGGTTAAAATTATTGGTGCGACTCTAAAGCATCAGCTCTGTCTAGGATCTGTCCCTTAAACCTTTTTCCCAGATGGGGATTTAAGTAGATTGCTAAGTATTTGACAGATCTCAGTATCAAGATCAATACCGAATTAGAAGACATAGCTAAGCATAACCGGGGGAAAATAATTAACAAAATTAAGGAGGGTTTTGCTCTACGGGGAACTATTAAAGTTATCTTTATGGGGTCATGTAAATGTAATAAAAGATTCTGCCTGCACCACAATTTAATTCTATATCAGAAATGGTCCCTGTAGATGTACCAAAAGATTATTTTACTAAAATCGCACGTGTGTTCTCTTCTGGGCTAACAAAAAGGGGAACAAAATCTTAAAAGTAGAAAGTTGTGAATATTGCACAACACATATTTAAAGTTGCCTGAACTCCATTTGTATCAATGGTATTTAGTTGGATCAGAGAGCACAGTTCACACAGATGGTTATTCTCCTCTACAAGAAAAGGAGAACATAATTATATAGTGTGGAAGTCTGCCAGGCTCTGGCACCGGAGCCCTCTGCTCTCCCGTGGAGAAAAGGTGTCTGAGAGCTAAGCCTCCCGAGAGATAAGGACTTTCCTTCAGCTTACGGCGACCAAAAAGCAGACCCAGGATGCCTTGCTTCTCTTTATGGAGATTGTCTATACCCTGTTGGCTAACTGGTGCCCACTCCACCCCTGCCTCTCCCTACATAAGCACCCTGGCTGTACCCCTGATCCCAGGAGAGTCTGCTCCCTGGCTCCCTTCACAGGGGTGGCTGAATAAAGCTTACCTGTGGAATTCACCACACCAGGCTCCCTCGTCTCTCTCCGTCCCCGGGCCTGCCCGGGTGGTCTCACACGAGCTGAACTCACTGACAGCTGAATCGCTCTGAGCTGGAATCACCTGTAGCCGACGTTGCTACACCTTTGAGGCCACCCATCGCTCGGAGAAGTTGCAAAGACCCCCTGGACGGGCTGTTCCCTTTGCGGGACGCTCTCTCTAGGAAGGTTGCAACCCCGGCCGCCCCTTGGGCAACCCCGGAAAGCGACAATATAGCTGTGCTTTAGGACAGTACACCTACTTTCCATGAGATAATCTACCCAAGTATTTTTTGTATTTTAAGACTAAAGAAAATGGTACAAAAATTATCTATTAGAGCAATCCCAAATAACATATGTCTCTGTAAGCCTCTGAATTAATTTTCCTTTAAAAACCAGAATGCAGATGTAATTTTAATTTGCCTTGTAACAAAAAAAAAATCAGACCAGAGAGTGTGATATTTTAATATATCTTTTAGAGATGTGTGCAGCAAATCTGAATTGTTCATTACTGATTTAAATTCTTCTAACTAAATGCTAGCATGCAGCTCTCTGATGATCTGTTGTTCTTTTTTGCCTCCTCCTTTTCATTAGTGCTTTTCACACAAAAACAATTTAATCTGATCAGAAGTTCTCTTAAAATAATGTCAGTGCTAATCTTAACTCAAAACCAAATCTATCATAAGAGAATGTCAAACTGAATTCATTTTGCTCTGTCAGCGCCACATGGATGGTGACTCTCATCCTCACAGCCTTGCCCATGGCTGAAAGCACCCATTTAAATATAGGGTTTGCTCATTAGTGGAAAGATAATGGCTCTGTATAAGCAGGGAGACCCAAGGACACTTTGTAGGTTCACACCTTGACTCTATGACAAAACCATGTCACTGCTTTCTCTGTGCTTCCTTGGAATGAGAGTCCAGGATGCAAGTGCAAGGAAGCCACATCATGCCCCTGGAATGTCCTTTCTTGCATCTGTTGCAGCTCTCCTGCTTAGTTCCTGTTTCCCGAAATTTTTAATCCAGCATGAGAAGACTGATCTTTGCCATTTAATCAAAATGTTTCTCTACCAAGTGTCAGGTCAACATAAAATGTTATGTGAGATTTTTCAGCCTGATTCAATAATTTTCATCTGTAGGATCAATCTCTGGTAGCACAAAGGGCTTCTTTTCTTGAATAGAGTTTTAAAGGGTTGGACATCTAGTTTCTACAGTGAACTGGTGTTGCTCTAAATAGTGGTACTTAGCAAGTACATGTGAAAAATCATGACTGAACATTCCTCTAGTCACTTTTCTTCAGGACTGATTATGTTCAGCTACCACAACTTGTCCTTTGTTTTTAAGTTAACACTAAACTAGCACTCCTTTCCAATGTTTAAAAACAATTTAAACTAGGAGACAAGCAGTGTAACTATTATGATCACGGCCACCAGTCTAGGCTAGGGTGCCCTCTCCATAGTGGCATCTGCATCAGAAGGTAGTAATAACAGGAGGAACATGTGGGCTCATGTACCCTTGTGAAAATAATTTGTGAATTAACTGTTGGTAGCTTAATCCTCAAAGCTCAAAATTTATGTCTCTTCCAAAGTTCTTTGGCATCAACACATTGCATTCAGTTTTTCACAGCAGAAGCTAACTCTTCCTCTGAATTCTGCTTTCACTGATACCCTGTGACTGTTTAGCTAATTGACAGGTGAAACAAAACCTTTCACCATTCTGAATTTGCTGTCTTCTCATTTCTGCGCCTTACAGCATTTGTGTTGTAACACAGAAAGGAAAGTGTCTTCTACAGGTTATATGTAATTTTAAATATTTTTATCACATCCTTTTTTTCATAGAAAAGAAATCAAATCCATTGATATCTGCATGTGAGTTTTTTCCATGCCTACAACTATCTGCATTTTCTTATAATGATTTTCATTCTCCAGGTCTTCTGGGGCCATTCCAACACTGCCACATTGATCCCATGTCCAAACTTGAGCTTGAGTCTAATCTACTTCATCCTTCCATTGTTTGGACATAAGATTGGACTTTTATAATAGCACATGGTAGGATTCAGCTGCAGCCCACTCTACCTTGAGTGCAGTGAAAAGCTTGGCCTGTACACATGCAGGCACAGTGGTATTACCTGAAGCTGGGAGAAAAATCAGCTGCTGGGGTCCCTGCTCTGGGCTGTCTTCTGCCCTTTTTTTCTGCTGCAGTACAGCCTTAGCTTAACTCTGCAAATGTGTCTTTCAGATTCAGCAGGCATAACTGAGGACAGCATTCCAGAGCAGGTAAAGTATTTATTAAGCCAAAAAATATGATGGCATTTTATTTTCTGCTTCATTATTGTCTAGTTGCAGACACATGCAAACACCTTGCCTTCTTTTGTTAAGCACAGCCATTTTTGAGTTTAGAACTTCCCTGAGATACATACTTTCTTCTTATACTTTCATGATTTTATCAACTTTCACATTGCTTATTCAGCTGTCACTAAACCATGTCCCTAAACACATCTACGTGATTTTCAAACACTTCCTGGGCAGCCTGTTCCAATGCTGGACAACCCTTTCAGTCAAGAAATTTTTCCTGATATTTGATATCTAAACCTCCCCTGGTGCAACTTGAAGCCAATTTCATCTGGCTCTATTGCTTGTTACTTGGGAGGAGAAGCTGACCCCCACCTGGCTACACCCTCCTTTCAGGCAGTTGTAGACAGTGATAAGGTCTCTCCTGAGCCTCCTCTTCCCCACGCTAAAACACCTGGCTCTTTCAGCTGCTTCTCATATAACTTACTGTCTAGACCCTTCAACAGCTTTCTTGCTCTTCTCTGGACATGCTGTAGTACCTCAACGTCTTTACTGTACAGAGGGGTGTAAAGCCCCAGCCCTCACTTAGCACTTTATTTAAAATTGGCATAAGGTACTACTTTTCCCTGAGGTGCCACAAAGGACAAGTCGACAAAAGTTCCCAGGAGGTTAAAAAACAAACTTTCCTGGCAAACTTCAGAAGATCAGAATGTAGCAAAATTTAAAGCAAACATTCAACCAAAATAAAGTATTTCACAAAACACTGACTCAGCAAACTCTAACCCATCCAACCTTAAATTATCTAGATGTCAAGAAGAGGAAATTAGGAGAAGAAAAGGAGAAAGGCAAAGAAGAGAGAGAAAAGAATGATGTAGCTACCACCTTGGATCAAGCATGGTCTCAGCTGCCATAAAATCCTGGGACAATAGCAAGGCAGCCATATGCACTTCTGTGCAATGGTTTTTATCTGGTCTGGCCACTCCCCACCCCCAGATTTAGGCTCCTGAGGCAGGGTGTGGGACATTGCTTCCACTGTGCCAGTGACTGACAGCCATTCTGGGCTGGACTGGAGGCTCC
>VXBT01006005.1:0-17561 GCA_013400235.1 Oriolus oriolus
AGACATTCTAGGAATAAGAACTATCAAATTTCAGAAACCTCAGCTGCTGGTGTAACAGTTATTTTTACCTACTATTTTCACTGCTTTTCTCTAATCACTTTCTAATGATGTAAAAATCTTCTGGCTTTGTTTGACAGAAAGGCAAAGTTGCTGCTGCATTTGATCACCAGCCTGCCTCTGGCAGGCAGCCAGTAAAAGGTTTCTTTACAAGTACTGGCAAAATTTTGTTTCCTTTTATGACTAACAAAACTGTGAAACAAGTTTCTTAGCTGGGCCAACTTAGTGCTAATTTGTTTAAAGCTTTGTCTTTGATTCCTTGCAACCTTTAAACCAGCGATGTGGCATGATGAGCATTAACCTCACACTAGGCTCATTTCAGAGACTGAAATAGCCATAAATGCATTTTCTATTTGATTCATCACTGGCCTGCACATTACACACTCGGTTTCATGGAGGCACAATGGTTGTTGAACTCCACAGTTACGTGTTTTTGGGGCCATGAAGATCCTTAATTTCATATTTGTGACAAACTATGGTTGGGGTTCTTTAATCTCCTCGGCGCGTGTGTGGATCTTCAACACATTAAGAACTTTAATTGCAATTATCCCAATGCCTTCTCTAGTTACAATTCTATCATTAGCACAGAATTATACTGAATATTTCTAATATAATGAGGCTATAAAAATCACCAGGATTCTTCAACATGGAAAAAATTTCCCTGGACCTTATCTGGCTTGTAGATTATAAAATGAAGCATAATACTCAAGATTTCACTGAATTCTAGACACGAGTATAAATGCCAACATTTTTTGTTACAGATCTACACTATTAATATTAATGACTTGTTAATGCTAACAGTACAGGGTGTCAATGAATTGCAAAACTTAGTTTTGTACTAAAATTCTGAATGTATGCTTCATTTCATTCTGGGCTGCTGTTGAAGTGGTCCAGGTGGTGGGTTTTAATTTCAGATGCTTTTCTCTGCATACTGGGCTCTGTCCATTCCTCAGTTTATAACTATTGGTCATAATGACTTTTTTTAAGGCAATGAATTCCCACTTCAAATTTAAATTCCGGATGTGGAGTCTCCTTCTCTGGAGATACTCAAAACCTGTGCAACCTGCTCTGGGTGACCCTGCTTTAGCAGCAGGATTGAACTATATTATCCCTAGAGGCCCAAAGTAGATACATTTGAAGTAAAAGCCATCCCTGAAAGCCAAATTGTCACAATCATATTTTAAAACTAGTATTCCACTAATAGATCAGAACAAATTCTAAACTTTCTTTCTGCCTGAATATTGAAAGTAAGAATATAATATAAAATATTTTTCAGATAATTTTGAGCGAAAATTTTTGAGAAAACATTCTCTCCTAATGCATATTGGTCTCACTGCATTGTTTTTATGCTGTTTGTGTACGATAACTGATGTAGAGGAAATTATCACATTTGGCCAAACAAAAACATTTTCAGAAAATGAAACCACATATTAATTTAAATAAAAGCAAATACAGCAAGTAGTTACAGTAATTATAGTAAAGGGTCAATTTGTAGAATTTGCTGCAGCATCCTTTATTAACAATGCAAATACCTAAGTATTTCAAAGTAGAACTTCTAAATGTATTACCAGGTAGAGTGCATAGTAAGATCCCAGAAAGGACGTAAGGAATTTTCTTTCTTTTAGCTTTCCTGGCATGTCCAAACTAAGTGTACCATGCCTTCCCTTGCTTTCAATAGAATACAATTATCTTAGATAAAGAGATACGATTTAGCACAGAGCCCACAGTAAGGAGACCACAAGGGTGAGGTCCTCCCTCCACCTAAATAAGCCAACATGCCCCATGTGTCTCTGAAAGCCCTTATGAGTTCATGTCTCAGGTATCGATTATTTGAGTTTTTAGAAGCATTCCCACTGTGATTTAGACCAGAAATAGGAACCTCCTTTGATGCCATGATGACTTTTTGCTTTTTCTTTTATACCCCTTTTATACACTCTTATGCAGCTTTTATGTATTCTTAGTGCTTTTAGCCCACACAGTTATAATTCTTTAAGTTTGGTAACTTCCCTTAGAACCAATATTCCGTTAAGCCAAGAGACCAAACATCCTGGAAACCCCAGACCCCGAGGGCCTCTCCAGAACACATTCTGTAAACAAAGCCAGGCCCAGCCAGGGGAAGGTTCCTCGCTGAGGGGTCTGGCTGGTGTCCCTCACTGGGGAATCTTTGATAGATGTGCTAATTAGCAAGGCCTGTAATTGCACACACATCACATCGTGGGGGGCCATTTTTTCTGGTGGGCATTTTGGGGTGCATTTTGATGTGCATTTCAGCGCACCTGAGATCCTTAAATAAATACCGAGGTAAAACCCTTTTCCCCTCTTAACTGTGTTTAGATCTCTTAATTTTAAGACCAGAAAAAGGCGTCACCTTAGAGCAGAGAACAGAATACATCTTGTCTGTGGAAATAATAGTGATAACATAATGCAGCACTGGCAATAACCCCTGTGTGTGAAGCGGGGAGTGACCCTCCCAGGCAGCAGCTCTCCTCTCTCCTGCTCTGAGGCTCTGGGCAGCCTTGCTCAGAGCCAGTCCTGTGTCTGCAACCTGATAAACACACAAGTACAAGTAGTTTTAATCCTGCACCTCAAAGTGACAATATCGTGGGTTCATCATCAAATCACTTTGATTTCCTTACACTGCATCTGACTCAAGCCTTCATTAATTCTAAGAAAATCAGTAGGTGATTAAAGCAATTAGCACATTTTGATTTTTCACAACTCTGTAGCTACTTTTAAGCTGCATGTGATCTTTCTATCATTAACTTGGCATTTTGTTGCAACTGAAATATAATCTAAGCCTCAATAATCACAGCCACATGATTGCAAGCAATCAGAAATCAGGTGAGTTACAACAAAAAATTATGATTCACACAAAATTCACCCACTGTATTACCATGCTCTTTGCTAGGGATGGCTATTGATATGCAAACAGTGGAATATAGGGGTTTATATTGTAAAGTTACTTATTCTTAGGGCACCTATCTAATCTGATTATTTATAACACTGCTACTAGGTAAGTTTATCTTACTCATGTAGTTAAGCCTTGTATTTTGGAGCAGGTTACAAGCTAGAAAAACCTGGCCGATGAAGGTAAATTCTGCCCTAAAACAAAACTACCCTTCCTGTTCTATCCATTAATTGCCATTAGATATGCTTCCCGAATGATTCACTAAAACAAATTCTATGGATTCTTTCTCTTCACTGCAGATGGAGAGAGATCTCTGCCACAATTCTCTGAAGCAATACATTTACATATGCAGCAACTCTCATTAATTTTCATTTTCATGATTCAAGACAAACTGACATTTTTCTCTTTGCTAGTTAAGTAAATTCTTTTCACAGTATTTCAAAGGCTGTTTTTAGCCCATGTTTTTGTCAGCACATTAAAGGTTTTCCAGTGTTTGAGGTTGACAAGCATTAGTATCCAGACATTTACATTGCAGTCAAGCTATTCATAACAAAAAGTTTCAAATCAAACCTCACAAGCTGTGGCAGTGTATTTTTTTAATTGTTAAACCAGACTTACACAATCAGACTTAAAAAGATAAGGAGAAAAAAATCTGAGCAGTTATGAATTGAACTTAGACTGAAAAATAATGCAAATAAAGACCAGCCTTAGTATATCCAGCATCTGACAGGACACCCAAATGCATCTCCCAAAGTGGAGTCTCCTAATATATTAATTACCTTGGATAGAAGTCATGTGTCTGTTAAAAGACCTGAGAGAACCAACACGTCTTTTATTGTCCCGAGAGCTTCTCTCTACTCTATCCCCTTCTGTGCTCAGGCATCTATCAGAGACCTCAGCCTTCTCCAATAAATTTAGAAGTACTGCTGGCCACAATTTCACTGGGATAGTTTTTCTAAATCAAAAAGCCACGCTTTGAGTGAATATGAATACAGAAGAATTCCCGGTCACTCCTTCCCCAAATAAAAACTGAATCTCTAAGCTTTTCTCATTAACCAAAAGAGGTTTTAATTTAGAACCTTGGAGACAGTAAGGAATACTTAAATCCAGCCTCTTTTCCTGATTTCCTCTGGGAATTATGGCAGGCTGTGTAATCCAGCTGCTCTAATTAGCACAGCAAACTGCAGTTTTGCTTATAAGAAGAAACAAATTAAAACTTTATTCTTCTGTTTCTCAGTAAACTGTATTCCCCAAATAAAATAAATTCTCCGAAGAGTTGTAAGAGTTACTTTTCATAATTTTAGTTTGACAAAGACAGGAAAAATGTTTCCACTTTTTCATAATTTACCAGCTTGATTTTTCATTGATAATACTTTTCTGTTAACTTCAATCAAACACTCATGGCAAACACATGACAAATTGTACTGATAACTGAAAGGTCTAAAAGAAATAGGTCACACACATGAAAATATTTCCATTTAGAAAAATAAGAGTAACTATGTAATGGACTTGCTTCTCAAGTCCATTCAACTCATAGCACACTGCTGGTGTTTTCTTTGAGATTCCTGACATATAGCAATGTTTTTAACGAATCTAAATTTGGAAGTACACCTCGCAACTCCAGAGGCTGAAATGGTTTTAAAAATTACACTATAACTTACTGTGTACACAATAATTTCTATTTGACGAATTCAAAGTCAAGCCATATTAATTCTGAAATGCAAAATAAATGTATTACTATTCATACAGCTTTTGACACTGTGGTATATTGACCCTGGCTGGACTCCACATGCCCGCCCAAAGCTGCTCTATGAGTCCACTCCTCAGCTGTATGGGCGAGACAAATAAAGAAAGGCTGGTGGATCAAAAAATGGTCAGGGAGATCATCACCAATTACCATCACAGGTAAAGTGGACTTAGCTTGGGGAAATTAGTTTCTTACCAGTCAAATCTTAAAAAGACCTTCCCTCCCCTCTCCCATGGCTCAGCTTCACGCCTGATTTCCCAACCTCCTCCCCTCCAGTGGCAGAGCAGAACAGGGAATGGGGGTTGTGGTTCCTCGCACGTGGTTCCTGCCACTCCTTTCTCCGAAGGGAGAGCACTCCTCACACTCTTCCCCGGCTCCAGTGTGGATCCCTCCACAGGAGACAGTCCTTCAGGAGCAGACCGCTGCAGTGCAGGGCTGCAGGTGGCGACCCAGTGAGGCTTTCCTCGCTCATTTGGAGGAGCTTAGGCGTGACCCTGGTCACAGGGGACGCGGCGTGACTCCCACAGCCGCCCTCGCTGGGCGCTTCCCGCGGGGGGGTGCGCAGGTGGAGGCTCCCCCTCAGAGGAGGCACGCCAGGCAGCAGATGGAGGGTGCTGCGTCAGCCCGGAGATCAAGTAAGCGAGATGGGCCTCTGGTGTGGGCTCCAGCCAAGCCCACCGCAAGACGGTGCACGAACCAGAGAAGGCGCGGAACTGGCTGTGGACAGCCTTTTAGGGGAGAGCAGATTAAGGCGGGGAAAAGAGGAACGGCCAATGGGGTAACATCAAAGGGGAGGATACAATCCAACTACAACCACTGGGGAAACCAGGAGGGCAGGAGTTACTACTGGGAGCCAATAAACAACCGAGTAATGAGGAGCTTTCTAGAAAAGGAGGAGGTGGTAAGGCCTGGGTGCCACTCAGGGGGTTGTGGCTTAGACTTCAGTGCCACCCATGGATTCCCGCTGTCTTGGGCGGGGAAATCCACCCATGGGATTCAATTTGAGTGGCAGCCACGTGCCACAGCCCAGAAGGGGGCTGGGCCACCACAACAATCCATTCCATTGTGGATCCCCATGGGCTGCGGAGATGGTCCCCCCTCCAAGGGAATCTTTGCTCCAGCACCTGGAGCACCTCCTTGCCCTCTTTCTGCACTGGCCAGGGTCAGCAGGGCTGTTTCTCTCGCGTATTCTCACTCCTCTCTCTGGCTGCAAGTGCTTCTGCACAGTAATTTTCCCCTTCCTAAACACATTATCCCATTACCTGCTGAGCTCAGCCTTGGCCAGTGCCAGGCCTGTTGGTACCAGGTGGCATTGGCTCTGTCACATGTGGGGGAAGCTTCTGGAAGCCACCTCTGTAGCCCCCCTGCTACCAAAATCTTGACACACAAATCCAGTACAAACAAAGTCATCTTACAGGCATGTACATTTCTGAAGATAAAGGAAAATGTGACGTTTGGAGGAGATGCAAAAGGCAGAGACTTCAGCCTCAAAGATACATTCACCTGGTGGTGTTGGGTAACAACCACCATGAAAACAGTATTAAAAGACATTTTTCTAGAGTACTGGAAGAGTGGTGGCTCACAATACCTCTCTCACACAAAAACATACACATTTACATCCACAGTGAGGTGGGGTGGGAGAATCTTTTCCCATTCTCTTCTGAGCAAGAACGAGCGTATTCTGACAGTATAATTTGAAAATAAGAATCACCATTTTCAAATCAAATGCAAGTAAAATACTTTTCATCAGTCATCTAGAAATAGCTGTTAAATAAACCCTACAAGTGAAAGAGATTAAACATTCAGCTGAGTGGCAAGTTACGCCCTGACAAAACCGAGAAAGAGTCAAAGTGAATTTACAGATCCAGTTTTCCTCTACATTCTTTCTTCAAAGAAAATGTCAGGTTTTGATTATATATCAAAAATTTTAAAAAATTACTCTGTCAATACAAGAGAAAGAAATTCTGACTATGCCAGCCTGAAACAAGATACCTCACAGGCTTCTTGACAGTGCCTAATGGGTAGGAACATCCAGCTGCTGCCTGTCACCTGCACCAACACCTCTCCTCCTTTCTCCATTGTACCTGTCATTCTTTACCTTCTTCTATTGAAATTAAAAGCTAGATCAAATAAAGGATTTAGGGCCTTAGAAGTTAAGTTTTATATTACTTACTATTTCAGTCCCATGGCACCCAAAAAGAGTGGCAGAGCCCCAGGCCAGGGCCCTGCATGCAGTCCTGGAAAGCATCGGTGGTACATGAATTCAGCCCAGTCAGGGAGATGGACACAAAGTCACTTCAGAGTCAGGTGCCTACAGCATCCATGTGACCAGGTGCTGCCCACCAAAAAGTGAGCTGTGTTTAAAAATTGCATTTTCTCACACCTCACTCAGAACTGGAGTCTTTCAGATGGGCAAACCTGAACTCTCTGGGTACGTTTCCAGGAGGCCCAGCTGGACCTCTGTCCTTGTACCACCCCAAATGCCAAGGTGCTCACACACCCTCTGCTTCTGTGGCTGGCATCAGCCAGCTGGCCCCAGCAGGCAGGACACCTCTGAGGCACAGAGGACTGGCTCACTTAGGGGTAGAGTGGCCCACGGGGCTGCAGAAAAATTCACACTTAGCACTGTCACCAAAGGGAATGAAGGCTTAGCTGCCCTGCGCTTAGAAGTGGGTGAAGAAAGAACCTACTGAGCGCAACAAAAAAAGAGAGACCTGCCTGCAGCATCTTCCTTTGCCTGACACTTTTCCAAACTTCCATCACTGCCACTGAGTGCAGTGCCAGCCATTTATCACTCAGAAACTGGGAAGAAACATTCCCCATGTTTCCCACTGGAGCCAGGAGCAGGCCCTGTAACCCAGAACACTGGGTATGAGGAGTGGGGAGGAACAAGTTCTTAAGTTAGCATTTCTGCTGTCAGGGCCATTTCCCAGCTCAAATTGCATTAAATTTCACACTTAATCTACAGCCTGAGACTGCCATGTCCTAGAAAACATAAGTTTGAGTGATAGTCTGACTGATCTAGAATACTTTTATTCCAACAGTGACTGAAATTTATCAGCAGAATTGATATTTTATTAGATTTTTAGGTGCTACCACATTAATGCATGCCAGGAGTGAAGCCCATATAATTAAAATTATATGAATATAAAATTAGTAGAAACTTAATTATGAAGCACTTCATGAACAGAAGAAAACAAGTAACACAGAAAACAGTGTGAACATCCTGACAGCAAAACAGTACTCTATTTAACATCCATTATTTTATTAATGGCAAACGTCAGTCTCTCAAGTAGTTTGATTTAGACTGACCTAATAAATTATTTGTCAGTGAAGGAAGACAATTGTTTTTTAATTTATAAGCAATTCCACAGGTATTTATAGAATAACCCCACTGAGATCAGTGGAAGCAAGAGTAAACTTAGCTGACTGTATCATTTTTACTGTAAGAAATGTGCATCCGGTAATGCAAAGGCAGGATGAAGATGGGAGTAATCTTACATCAGTTATGAAACTTTCTAAACAGGTATTTCAAAATCTCAGCCAAAAGCATAAGGATTCTTCTGTACCACCAGGAAGGAATAAAAAAAGATAAAAATGACAATCTGGGAACGATTAACGACATTTGACCATCATTTAACCGCCATTTAATCACCAGTTACAGCTGACCAGTAAACAAGTGTCTGTGTAAGGAAAAGAAGTAGGAATTGAGGTGGTAACTGTCTCCTAAACTCCACTCCTGCGATAAAGTTAAACAGTATGAAATTAATATCAAATATATAGATTTGTGATCCTCCTCACTTAAATCCTTTGTTGATTCTTTTACTATATATTCTTCTAATAAATATGGATGTTATTAATGAGTGAAATAAATCAATCCTTCTGTTTATCCTACACTAATACAAAATATCACCCTCATTTGGACATCACATCAAACTAAAGCAGCATACCAGCAATTCCAAGCCTCACTGCATCCTTTTTTAATCTTTTCTCTCTGTTCTCTCTCCCTCTATTAAATAGGAAAATGAATGAGAAAATATGGCCTACATCATCATTCATTTTCAGCTGACCAGTTCTGATCTTTTTGGCTACTAAAGCCTGACCCAAACCCACCAAAATCAATAGCAATCTTTCCAGCCACATGCACTGGCGCTTTACATATTGACGGTTTCATTCAGCAGTGGTTAAACTGTTTATACATGAGATACTGGAAAACCACAGTCTTAACTCTCATCATTTGTGAAATTTTCTGCTCTTAAATGCACTTCTTCTGCTGATAAGATTTATTTGATGAGATCTTATTAGACAGCAGCTAATGGAGTACTAGAAATGGCAACTTTCTCATTTCCTTATTGATTTTCCCTCTTTCAGCTCTCAAGCAAGTGCTTCTCAGCATGCTGAATTTCCCTGTTTGGAAAGTCAATTACCATCTACTTTCTCCTGATGTTAAAGCACTAACAGCATAGAAGGGGAGGGGGGAAGAAAAACAATTTTGGTGGTTTCCTTTGTTATAAAACATCTTGATAAAAAATAGTATTGGCAAAGATACAGTCAAAATCTGAACTGAATTTCTAGTCTGTATAGGCGGGATTTATTGTACTGCCACTGCAGACAGTTAAAATGAGGACCAGCAGAAATCATTCTAGAACATCTATTTTTCCCTTTCAATTCCTGGCCCTACATAGCCATACAATTTCTCTTGAAAACCTGCATTCACTGTGCGATTTTGAAAAAAAGAATGCCAAGACAAATGTAACTCAAGGTACTTTTAATCTAAATGCCAGCACTAAGAGTTTTATCAATTGTTATAAATAAGTTTCAAGAGCAGGAAGAGATCTTTAAATTTTAAGAGTACTGCAAATTAGACAAAACAACGTATTTTATGTATAGGCCCAAAGTAAGTTTAATGTCTATGGAAAAATTTGAGATACAAATAACACATTTTTATTGTCAGAAACAAGATAGGAAAGTGTTTCTTATTCCATAGGAAAAGAAAAAATTATGCTAACACAAAGAGAAAAATGCTTATCTCAGAAGGGGTCTCTATTTTTGCCTACATAATTAAACTGTTGCATTAATTATAAGAAATGCTCAGGTGTCTAACTAAGCGCATTTCATAACAAATTTAATTACTTATGTCATGGAGATTGCTGGTTACCCACATATCCAAACCCTCTGTGTTCTCCTGTTTTATCACTGTTTTATTTATTTAGAGGAGAGAAGAAAAGATTCAGGTTTGCACAAATGCATTATCCTCCCCTGCCTCCCCAGGTTTCCACTTATCTGCAAAATGATTAAACATAACTCACACAAGTCTAACTGACCGTGCTCTAATCCTGCAGGTTTTAGCCTGAACAAAACCTTTCAAACTTTCTTCTGCTCCAAGAAGAGGTGGAAGAGTACCCGGGTTTGAGCCAACTTATAAATTTGGGGATCTCTTACACATGCAGGTGCCAAATGATAAGTTTGGGAGGCCAACAACTGCAGGCTCCCTGTTTTGAAGCTTTGGCTGGCAGAGACCAAACTGTGCTAGCATGGTATGAAAAATGCATCATCTATTACAATATTTACAAAGGATTTCCTGACACAGGGCTCTGTTTCCCCTTCTGTAAAGCAGATGCTGCCTGAAAGCTGAGGCTAGAAATGGAAAAAAACCACTACTACCAAAACCAGCCCAACACCTGAGCAAACTGGCAAACAGGCTGCAAAGATCTGACAATCTGCATTGAAAATTCAGTCTCTTGAATGCTAAAGATTATTTCTAACCTTTGATAAAAAGCTTTTTAGAGGCAGCATGATCACACTGTTGCTTCTTATGGGCAGCTGATACAAATTATCATCAAGAAACTATTTAAGAGGCATCGCAGCACTTTCTCCATTGAAAAACACGACCTCTGATGACAAGTAACTGTAATTACATATTTTAGCCTGATTTCAATGCTGAACAAAAGGGAAACTTATGATAAACTCCCACACTGCCAAACAAGCTATACAATATATCATTAGTGAAAGTAAAACTGGTATGGTTCAAATGGGGCAAAGCCTTTGGAAAGAGTGCTGAGCTTTCCAAACAGTAGCAGCTTGTGTTCTTTGTGCCTGGTGTCTAATCAGTAATTTGTGGGCTTGGTGTTTTCCTGACAGCTGGTGTATGGACACAAGATCAAAAACTGTAGGTGTAAACAACATAAGATTTGTTAGAAATGAGATTCCAGCAAAACTACCTCTGCAAGAGGAAAACTGAAAGCTTATATTGCAGTTTCTGTTTGGAAGGCAAATCCTGCTGAATGTGCATGAACTCATTAAAATCCATACTACAGAATATAGATTTATCCCTCATCGGGCATTCTTTACATATTTCCAAATTAAACACCCTCCTCCAAGTGTACAAAGAATCCCTGTCATCAAAAAAATTTCCTTTTATGCTGCTTGGAAATTAACTTGAGACATTTCTGTAGTTCCACACTTGGCCTTATGGTCTCCACTTAGACGGCTCTGTTGTTTCTTGTTGAAGTTTTGGTCAGTCTTTACATTATGAAATAACTCAGAGAAAAAGAGTAGAGAGGCAGATACAGAAGAAAAAAACCAAAACCAAAACCAGAGGAATACAGCAGACCATACCCAAGGTCTGAATGTGGTTACAAGCATGGAACACAGCACAACAGCAACAGAAGAAAGCAGTAATTATGTCCAGTCCACAGAATCTCCAGGAAAGGTCTTGAAAAGAGGTTACACAACTTTGCTGAATAAACACAGTAGTTAGGTGGCAGCTGCAAAGCTTAGAACTGGGGAACAGGAGTCAGTTTCGATTGCTTTGACGATTCTCTTCATTGCAAAATGTCAGCAGAGCTGTTTTTAACCAAATATCTGGCAGTGTACTCCCACCTGAGCTCATGAATTGCAATACAATAAGCACATTTAATGCACCCAGTATTATTCCTGTAACAACATTTTGTTTCAGTATTTTAGAAAGAAAGTTCAGATGTTGCCACACTTCCCCCACCAACCCCTCCGCAGCTTTCTGAACCAATATCAGTAACAGTTCTTCATCTCAACATTTTCCTTAATTCTAGTAGTTCTATAAACACTGCAAACACTCAAAAAATTGTAAGACTTTCTGTGTCTGACACCTTTTCCTGGTCTTAAAATTAAGAGAGCTGAACACAGTTAAGAGGGAAAAAGGGTTTTACCTTGGTGTTTATTTAAGGATCTTCAGGTGTGCTGGAATGCACATCGAAATGCACCCCAAAATGCCCACCAAAGAAATGGCCACACCCAATGTGATGTGTGTGCAATTATAGGCCTTGCTAATTAGCATCTATCAAAGATTCCCCAGTGAGGGACTCAAGCAAGACCCCTCATCGAGGAACCTTCCCCTGGATGGGCCTGGCTTTGTTTACATAATCTGTTCTGGGTGTTTCCAGGATGTTTGGTCTCTTGGCCTAACAGAATATTGGGTCTAAGGGAAGTTACCAAACTTAAATTATAACTGTGTGGGCTAAAAGCAATAAGAATACATAAAAGCTGTATAAAAGAGTGTATAAAAGGGGTATAAAAGAAAAAGCAAAAAATCATCATGGCATCATCTCTATTGGTAACTCCTCAGACTCTCAGTCTCACTGTTCTGTATTTTCCTATAGTATTGGGCTCTGTGTGTGTGTTTTCATGTAGAAGTAGTTGTGAACATTAACCTCATTAAGAGAAAAATAATTATTTAAACCAGAAACACCAGAAGAGCATTTCTGCTTGTCCCACACCACTCAAACTCTCATCCTCTGTGAGCAGAAGACGACAGACAGCTGATAGCAACTGGCAAGTCAGCCAGGCAGGCAGCTCACGCAGTGCTGAGCACAGCAGTCCCTATATAATGTCAGTTCACCTCAAACCTTGCCCAACAATGAACTTTTCCTAAGTTTTCCATCCAATATAAGTGTCCAAGTAGTTTATCCTTTTGTTTCTTAAGGCTTGGATTTTACGAATGTGAGCAGTCCTACATCTGCAGGATGCACATATGGACTACAGACATATGAACTACGTGTATGTAGTGTATATGTACACATATATTTTCAATAAGAAAGCGCAAAAGATTATTCCTCAAATTTATAATAACCATAACCTGGTCTGAATCTGAGTAATACAGGTTTGCTCATAAATGTTCAGAGACATTAATTTTAGAGATACATCATTGCTAATGTAACTGAATTTTCAATCTTTCAATATGCATTACTATAAACACTTATCAGCAATAAATTTAGTATTGTAACAAAGGTTTTCATGTCTACAATATCAAATTAAATTTTGGCATATAACCAAGAACATGTACTGTCTTAGTATCCTGTCCCTATGTTTTATGGAACAAGATGATTTTAAGAGTTTGGTGCTAAATACTATAAACCTCACATAGAAACCACTTCTTTTACAAATAATACCAGCTAATACAATTTTTTTTTTTTTTGAATCTTCAATTACAACATTGAAAATGAATGATTGTGATAGTAATATGGATTTTTCTCTGCCCTGTTAGATCCTGGTACAACTACTCCTTGATTAATGCTTAATATTATTGATATCAAATTATAATAACGTTTCCCAAGTACTAAGCAGATACATGGAATGAGCAGAACAGAGCAACCCTGACTGTGGCATTCATCATTTTAATCAGTGTTTTACTGCTGTATTTTATGAATCTATATTTATCAATTTATTTCTTTATTTAGAATTGTTAATCTCCATATACATTTCTCAATAGGCTGAAGAGAAAACCTAACTCCTTTACTTGTTTAAGGACCTACCCATTCACTTGCATCTGAAATCCAGAATCCCATTCATTCTTGTAACCTTTAAATCACATTTCTCCCCTACCACACAATCTGACAGATGTCAGTCTCGGCTCAAGATGAAAGCAGAGATGTGTAAAGCACAGATGAAATATTTTGACAGGTCTGTCCCTAAAAGACTACATGGTATCTATTTCACTGGAGCCAGCACCGTCAGGGTACCAAGTACTAAGCTGCATCCATGCTTTCCACAAAAGTGTTTTGAAGCTAGCACAGACTCTGGTGGATTTAAAAAACAAACACTTATCTGATTCTGCCTGGCACCTGCATATTCCCCCACTGAGAATCCAGTCCAGCTCTGGACTGGAAGGGCACAGTTTGACAAATTAGAAGTCAGTTCTTCCAGCACTGATAGGGAAATGTGTTCATTACACCACCTGCCAATTTCCTTTATCCTTCTTTGCCACTGAAGCTGCTGTTGCCCCTAAAGCCAAGTTCTCAGTCATAAATAAGAAATACAAATTCTATGCCTAATATCTGTATTCAGGCTTATCTCATCCACATGCCCTATAACGAAACACTGCAAAATGGCTATGAAAAGGTTACCAGAAATCAGAGATGTGCACAGAGCTCTACACCTTTACTTGGCACCAATCCTTCTTAAATTATCCTCTTTTTCTTCTTTTCTAAAGCTGTTTTGGTTATTTTGGGCTGCAAATGCCTAAATAAAGGTTTTGGGTTTAATGCTACCCCCATCCAATACATATCAAGACAGTACCTGTGATTTACTGAAGAATATTTATGTGAATTCTAAACTGCTAATTACTAACAGGAGCAGAAGAAAAGAATACATTAGACAAATGTCTCAGAAATTACTAAGGAAGACATTAATAAGGCAATTTATTCTGCCTTATGGCAGAAGAACAGAACAGCAGACCTCAAAATCTGTTCTCTGCCATTCTGTAACATTTTCCATGTTAAAAAAAAAAGAGTTCTTTTATAGAACTTATTCCGTGCAGTGGGTATTCCATACATTGGACCTATTTCTCTGAGTCCCCAAATCAAAAGATTATTCTTATGTGTAAAGATGTCAGTCCAATGGTGCTACTTGCAATGAAACAAAACCAATTAATGCCTACTATCCAAGTTCAAGTCCACTCCTAAGCATTATAAGAACTAACCATTCTTTTTAAGTGAGTCCCCAGATGAATGAAAATTATTTTAAACATTTACAGCACACAGTCCTGCATCTTATAGCTGAATTCATGATTGTGAGTAATTGGTAAAATAATATAACACTGGAGTTGCAAGTAATTCAGGGCACCTCATCAGTCCAACCCAAACCTTTTTATGACTGTGAACAGGTAATTAGCAAATTGTTCTGTAACATCTTAATTAATAATTAGGATATTATTTGACCGCAAGCATTCCTCATGAGCTTACAACACATTTTCTTTGCAACTTAAAGGTATCAGTTACTCTCACTGAGAAACAAATCACAATTTGATTTAGAGTTTGGTTAAGCATTTAACTACTGAGCTGCAAAACAGAAAAAATACTCAGTCTTCATAAATGAGACCACACGACATTATGGAAGAAGAAGAAAAAAGTAGAAGAGCAAAGAATATTTTTCCACACACAAATGATAACAGGGGAAATTTTATAGCTCTTTCTGTGTTTTACTACAACCATTTGGCTCATGAAATTCATAGAGCTACACCCTTGGAAATCACAAATTAATATCAGCAACATGTTAGGAAGGCCTAAAAACATGTTCTTATCTATAGAAACGTGGCTGTTGTCTCCACCATTTCTAGATACCCAGTGACTGCGACACAACTCAGAGCACTTCCTTCGATGGTGGAGAACAGCCCATCAATGCTCAGTCAATACTCATGCCTGAGAAAATGAAAGCCAAGAAAATATCCTAAGGCATATTTCATTAAAGCTTATATTATTCACTCCACTTTTAAATAAGAACTTATATTCGAAGCAAAACTTCTACATAAAACACGCTGAATTTTCAGGCTATGCTTCACATTTCTCTTGAATTAAAAGAAACTTATATTTCTCTAAGGAATACACGAACTGGTTTTTCCCCAGCTCAGTACTTTACTGGCTCCCAGTCTCATCTCTCCTTCACCCAGCACACATGATTAATTTCTGAAGCTATGAGTTTGTCTTTGTGAAGTTCTTCAGGAAAGTATAATTAGATAATACATAATTACATTTATATAATTTTATATAATTAGATTTCTGACAACTCGTTTATGGGATAATATGGCCCTCACGCTGCAGAATCAATGCAGATCACAGATTAGTAGTGGATTTCATCTTTGCAGTGCCTCAGCAAAGCATTACATACAGGAGAAGCTGAAGGAAAGTGTCACTTAAATTACTTGCTGCAGCAGCACAGAAGTCTGTAATTGATCCACAAATGTAATTGGAGCCCTGAGTCAATATTCACTGTCCAAACCTCAAATAAGTATTTCTTTCACAGCAGATAAAACAGGAGAGAATTTTGCCATTGGACTCACTTTATCAAACATGAAATGTATCACAATCCAGCTCCTCACCAGCAGGACAATTCCTACAAGTTTATTTCCCACTAAGTTTGCCTTACTCTAGATATAATAATGAATAAAAATAGCAATTGTTTTGGACAACTGCTATTTATAAGTGAAATCTTTACAGTTTTAAAGAATCAGAGATCTCTTTAATGATTTAACAGCAAATGAGTTGCTATCAACATTAGCTGAATTATTGCTGCTTTATAATCACTTCAGGTTTGATTAAAATTTCCGTTTAGATTTAGATACATCAAGAAGGCCTGAATCCACTAAATCCTTATCAAAATTTTCTGACATTATTGTTTTATTAACATATGTAATCTATTTCCTTCAAGCATCCTGAAGTTGAGTCTTTGCATAAAGATTTTTCTCCTTCTGATTGTCAATTGAAAATTCTCAATAAAGATGCCAGAACAGAAAGAACATCAGCTAAAAAACACAACTCACATTGACAAATTACTAAGCTTACTACAAAAAGAGGTAAGAAATAATAAAAGTTATTTTACAGGAAAGACAGATTATCCTTAGCCCTTTTTAAGACACTCATAAGTCTTCAGCAGACCTAAATGAACCAAAAAAAAAAGGTACATAATATAATATATCCAGTGATAGCTCAGAATTCTTTTAAAGCCTTCCTGAGTAGTTTACATAAAAATCAAAGGTCCTCAAACTGAAGAGCTCAAACTTCTGGAAGAAGGAATGCTATAACAACCAAGGAAAATGTGAAATACTTTAGCCCTTAAAAGGTCACTTCTCCCCATACAACACTGAATATTCCTTTAGCATGTCCCTTTGCAAGAAGCAAAAACTGTTTGACATCAAAACTGAAGACAGTGTTGAATAGAGAGGTTTTCCTGAAAAGTTTGGAGTAGCAGATATTTACAAAACCTTGGCAGAAATAAGGTGGCAAAAGTGCTAGGACAACTTCTAACATATTCCTGTCTGTTAGAAAGGACAAGCTCAAGTGTCATAGTCTTGATCAAAACATTTTTCATCAAACTCTGTGGGCTGGTAGGCTGGTTTATTCAGCAGTGACTAATTCTCCTTGGGGGCTTCCAGTTCTAGAACACAAGAAATGTTTTCAAATGCTTAGCAAACACAGAATAGCCCTTAGTCCGTACACGAAACATTTCATCTTCCCAATTACAAATGTTTTTATATATAAAAGGATGGAGCTTAAGGCTATGCAGTTTTCTCCTGCTTGATATCCCTTGGTAATTAGGTACCAGCCTGACATCCCTGTGATATTTCCTGATAATGTGCTAATATTTGGCTCTTTGGCCTCAACGTCACTCCAAAATAAATGCAGTTTGAAGACTGCCAGCAAGCTGCAGTGTGGCTCTCCTATCTGTAAACTCTGCTTTAGCAGAATTCTAGTTAGTTCTGGCTTCCAAGTATTTTATAAAGTATGACAAACTGGTGTCAGTGTTGGTTCCTAGTTAAAAAAACAGGATTTGGGTTTTTTCCTGCAGTACTGAAGTACAGATGTCGCAGTGTCTCATTAA